>JAGFNQ010007154.1:190196-220078 GCA_024364735.1 Boesenbergia rotunda | reverse complement strand
GTCTCACAAGTCATGGATATGAGATATCAAGTTGACACATGAGTATGCATTGGAGAATGTATACTGAATGACCCACCATGAGAAAGTATCATGGATCGTTATATGAGTGTCATATACTTTCTCATGTGACTATTAGTATGACTATTAGTCCTTAGACCTGAAGTCACCATAGTTCCCTACATAAGGAGTTATGTACTTTGGTTTCGTCAAACGTCACCCGTAACTGGGTGGACTATAAAGGCGATTACTGGGTATGTAACAAATTACGTGGAGGGATGTGAGTGATGTAGATGGGATCTATCCCTCCTATATGACGGGAGAGATATCATAGTCTTGATAGAGTGAGATCACTAAGTGCATGGACATGCCCAAATAAGGCAATATGAGATATTGAGCTTATTTGATTATAGTGAGTCTACTTGGAGTTCAAGACACATAGATTGATTGGAGGATGACACGGTCTATGCTTCATAGAAGATCAATCTAGATATCGACGATAGAAGGACATTGTCACATATTATGAAAGTCATAATTAGTAGTCACATTGGTGATGTTGGATCTCAACATTCTTGTAACTTGGGTAGCAATGATGTGTTGCTAGATACCGCTCATTGCTTATGTTTCTAAGAGGTTAGAAGCATTGCCAACGTTACAAGAACCTATAGGGTCACACACAAAGAACAAATAGATGGAGAAAAAAAAAATGAAGTCAAGTTTGACTTAGCTAAATATGGAAAGTCCATAAAAGGCAAGTTTGACTTGACCCAAATCCAAATCATGTTTGACTTGACTTGGTTCCACTTCAAGTTAGACTTGACATGGGAGAAGAAATGGAGTCAAGTTTGACTTGACTAAATATGGAAAGTCCATAAAAGGCAAGTATGACTTGACCCAAATCCACCTCAAGTTAGACTTGACTTAATGCCACATCATGGTGATGAATTGGCATGGAGCCAACCATTGATGATGCTCCACATCATCAAGAGCATTAAGTGTGGATGCCACCTCATCAAGGAAGATTAATGGTCAAGTTTGACTTGACCAAAAGGCCACCTCAACTTGACTTGACCAAGTGATCACTTGGCTTGGTATTTGACTAATGATGATGCTCCACATCATCTCCAAAGGTTGTAACCCCCCCATTTGAATTTGAATTCAAATTGAAAGGGGGTTATGGCCGGCCACTTAATGGCCATTATGTGGCCAGCCACAATGAGAGAAAAAAACCAAGTTTTGGTTCCATTTTTCTGATGGTGTGTCTTCTCTTCCTCCTCCTCCAAGTGTTGGTGCTCTTCTTCTTCTTCTCCTCTTGGCCGAACCCTTGAAAGGTGCTAGCACACCTAAAGGGTTTCCTCCATCCACTTTGTTCGCGTGGATACTTCTAGAGGGACGACACTTGACGTCCTAGAGATCCGACATCCAAAAGGAGCGAGCGGGATTAAGCGGGGCATGCACCAAAGGTAAAATGGTTTATCCCTCTTTAGATCTAGGAGTAGATCGAGTTTTGAGCATGAAATGAATACGTGGTTTTTGTTTCGGAATTTTTCTTTGCACGAGATCCATGGCTTTGGGTTCTCGGGGTTTCCGCGACGCGAAAAGGCGGTTTTCGCGGCCCGAAAAACCCAACAGGAGGTCCCTCTAGGGCCGGCGCCCACTAGAGGAGGGAGAGGGAGAGAAGGAGAGGAAGAGAGGCTTGCTACTTGATCTCTTAATTCAAATTCAAAGCCTTGCCTTGGTTCCTTTATATAGTAGCCTCTCCTTTGCCAAGTCTCCCCTTTAACGGAATAAAATTTCATAAGAAATTTATCTTATAAATTTTTCTATGAATTATTCCATTATGCCAAGTTTTATTATAACTAAATTTATAATAAAAACAAACATATCTTCCCTTTTATTATGGAATAAATTTTTACAAGAAATTTATTATATAAATTTTTCTTATCATGGAAAAATCAATTCATAATTGATTTTATAAAATAAAATAAACCAATCCAAGGTTTATTTTAATTTCCATGAAAATAAATCCTTTTATATAAATTTCTTTATATAAATTTCTTTATATAAATTTATTTATCCATAATTTTATAAAACAAATCGCGCTTGATTTATTTTATAATTTAAACCAAATAAATTAGTTTCCCTCCTTGTTGTGGCCGGCCAAACCAAAGAGGGTGGGGATCCTCTTTGGTCGACCAAATCCAAGCTGTCTCCTCGCGAATTAAACTCATTTAATTCGTCCAATAAGCCTTCAAAAGACTTAGCTATTTTAAGATTCCGATGCGCCTCTGATTAATTCAAATTCGACTTATTTCTCTTGAACGAAAAATCCAATTTTCAACTCGTTTTAAATCCCTCGGGTTACTCATAGTGCGTGTGACTAAATAGGCTTTCGATTTATGTTGGCCGTCTATAATCAACCAATTATAGAACGATCATGAGTGGCACCTAGTAGTACATCATGACCCCCAATTAATCGAAAGATCAACGGTTGACCTCAGAAATAATTCTGAAACCCTTCAGCAGCTATAATGAGTCGTGCCTCATTCCCTTCACCATCTTATACCCACTTGGTTCAGGACACGGTCTATGTGTGTCAGGCCCCACTAGGCTGACTACGTCACACCTAGCCCAAGTAATGTCTTTCTCGTCCAACAGATTCTAATTACTCTCATGTTTCCTTGAGATTCATACTCGGAACATGTTGTGCTCTGGCCAGAGGCTTCGAGTAACAATCCGACGATAGGCCTTGGGTATACATCTCCTCGCAAGGAGTGGTGAATCCTTTGTAGGCTGTTCAAACATCTTCGGGCACTTCGGCTTATACCCAACCATCCTGGGTCTACACCTCCTTAGAGATGCTTGCTTAAGATGACAAAGTATAAGTCTCCGTGACCAAGATGACTTGAACACCGCAAGTCAAAGGAACATCGCACTTAAGCTGCAGTAAGAACTTCATTGACATATCTACATATAGATTCCTATATGAAGTTTTACAGCCAGTCACTCCAATGAACTAGTTCTTTTAACTAGCATTCATGTTTATCTCCGGACATCCCAATGTCTCCAGCCAGTGAGAATCAGCTGATTAGAGAATAACCCATGCTAGTCTCAACAGAATTGACAGTGTCCGTATTTATCTATTCATCGACTAGGGACAATTTTAATACTTCAGAATTGCACATGTGGAGATAATCACTAGTTGTGAATTCATCACAAATTCTCTCATGCTGTGAATTGTATTGCGGACATTCAGTAAATGAGTTCAAGATCTCAATCAAATACATGAACATGTATACTCAAATAGTGAATATTCATTTATTAAAGTAAATGATTACAATCATAAGGCGATTGCCTTAGGACACTTCTCTCATATTACTAACAGAAGAATAGTATTCTATGGATGGTAGGAAAGGATTTTAATGAGATGTGTTATAATAGGGAGAAAATAGGAGGGAATTTGAGGTCGTTGAATCAGACTCAGGCTTTTTGAGACATCTTGGATGACTCTGCACTACAGGATCTGCATGCTAGTGGAGAATTCTTCACTTGGGTTAATCGTTGCTCAAGTGAGAACATTATCTTTGAGCGGCTAGACCATTATGTGGCCACGTTCGATTAGAGAGTGTTGTATCTAACAGCCCGAGCCCTTACATTGGAATTTTATCATTCAGACCATAGATCAGTTTTCATGGAATTGGGCTTGCCAGCTGTTTGTCACCCCGCCCTACCTGCGTTTTAGGTTCAAATAGCATTGGGCCTCAGAACTAGATTGCATCAACATTGTGCAAAGGAGTTGGTGCAAACTATGGGACCATGTAGGGTTGGCTAGAGAGGTGTGAATAGTCTTGAAAATTTAAAACACAATTCTTTTACTTTCAAACTTAGCAAAGAAATAATATTAGTTAATTAGAAATAAATAACATTAACAAGTTAAAGAATTTGAGGATCTGAGTTTTACATGGTTGTAACTTGGGTAGTTGCTAATTCAAGACGTTGAAAGCTCTAGTATCAAACTCCTTTAATGAAGACAGAGAAGCCTCTTACACTCGTGGAATGCACAGAACTTAATTAGAAAACTAGGTACAATTTATTTTTTTAATTCTGAGCTAAAAGAGCTCTATTTATAGAGCCAAAAAAGTTTATCTTGTTGCTGATATGCCACTTCCCAGGCGCCAGTATACAATGGGGGTGCCTGAGTTGGGTCAAATCTTATCCGCATCACAATAACCATTGAAACAACTACTTTTGGATAAAATAGGGTTTCCAGGTGCCTATATCTGTAGGATCGGTGTCGTTGATAGAGGAAGGGGGGATGAATATCGACTTACATTTTTTCAGAATCTCGTCGATCATTTGTTCAACTTTCTATCAGAGTTGTTAGTGTGCAGCAAAAATGATTTAAAAAAATAAAAAAACACAACAATAAAGGACATGCAGGATTTATTTACTTGGTTCCAACCCCAGGGTCAGTACGTCCAAGGCCTATGTACTCAGCGTGAGTCCACTAATGGCCTCCTTTTTCAAAATTTTTCGAAGGTGGACAAACCTATCTTATAGTTCAATAATTACAAACAAAAGTAAATGAAATAGCGATTACATATAATAATAATCAAACCAAAAGTCCATGAAGATCTCGGCCAATCTGGAAGTCCAAAGCGCAATGCACTTCCTCCTGGAGTCTCCTTGGTCGCAGAACTTCATTGTAGCACTTTTCTTTCATAGACAGAGAGTAGTAGGATGATGAAAATGATGTCTTGAATGCACCGCATGAACCCCTTTATATATAAGTCACTCAGGCGCTTGTGTAGTCTTCTCAGGCACCCCAAGTGGATGTTATTTGATCCGAGTTCATCGAGCCTTATCGTCACGGATAACACCGTGGACTTGGTCCTGGGCACCCGGGACCATTGAGGGCGCCCGGGACATAGGGGCGCCGAGTGATTCTTGGGCGCCCGGGTGAATTGAGCTCCCGGGTACCTGGGAGCAGTCCCAGGTTGTAATTTGCCTCCTGCTTTACTTTTGCTCTTCTTTCTTGTCTTCCACTTTAGATTCCTACAAGACAAGTAAACATCCTAAGCTCAACTTCTATAAGTCTACCTGACCTACTAGGCTTTGCATGGAATCAACTCTCCAAAATATTACTACCTAAGGTCAACTCCTTAGGGTTTTCCACTGCCTAGTTGCACTTACTAGGACTTTACCTTACCTAGCTTCACTCACTAGGGCCCAGCTTCACTCACTAAGATTTTATGCCCGACCCGCAGTCAAGTCTTTGTGCCCAACATCACTCACCAAGACTTTGTCCACCTAGCTTCACACATTAGGACCCAACTTTACTCACCAGGATTTCGTACCCGATCTTCGATTAGGTCTTCGGTGCCCAACCCTCAGTCATGTCTTCGTGCCTAATTCCCTGAACTAGGACTTCGGTGTCCAACCCTCAGGCAGGTCTTTATGCCAAATTCCCCGAATCAGGACTTCGTGCCCAGCTTCATTCACCAGGGCTTCAGTGCCTTGACAAGAACTTCTTTGATAGTCATCTAATCTTGACTAGACTTCTCTCTGCCAAACATCAAGTCCTATTTGGCTTAGCCCTTGGTCTATTGGACCATATCTGGGTTTAGTTACTCTACAAAACAACAAGTCCTATTTGGCTTAACCCTTTATCAAATAGACCAGCCCTAGGTTCTTTGCTAGTCACTCTGCCAAACATCAAGTCTTATTTAGCTAACCCTTTGGTCAAACTGATCAAACCTGGATTTAACCTGCCAAACATTGTCTTGTTTGACTTAACCCTTGGTTAGACTGACCAGACCTTGGTATATTGTCAAACATCGAAACCCTAGAGGTTGACTATTGTTGTCTAATGCTTTATGCACCAACAATCTCCCCTTTTTGATGTTTGACAATAATTTTAAGTTAGATTTATGTCTAAGGGTTTTAATCAATACTTGGGAGACACACAAGATATCTAACTTAAGGTACTATCTTCCCCTTTGACACACATAAAAAAATAAGCCAAAAAAGAATGCTAAGTATAAGATTTATACCAACAATGTGAATTTTGAAAATACTTATTTTTATTAAAAAAATGTTATTTTCAAAAATATTTTTATGTGCTTAAAAGAAAAAAATTAAGTATTTTCTTATTTTGAAAATTTTTAAGGAAAGCTAAGTACTTGAAATATTTTTTTTTAAAAAAGATAAGTTCTTCGTTGATTTGGACTTTCCTAAATCTGACATAATTCTAGAAATCTTGTTGATTACAAAAAAAAAATTCCTATGTGTCTTAGAGATTTTCCAATCAAAATAAAATATTTTTAATATGTATTTAATTTTTGAAAAATAATACATTTCTCAGTTTGGATTCCTCTCTAATCTGACACAATCATAGGAAACCTTATCAAATATAAGAAAAATTTTCCTATATGTCTTAGAGATTTTCTAATAAAAGAATAAAGTAATTTTAAAAGACCAAGAGATTTTCAAAATATTTTGGAAAATGGAAGTAGTATTTGTTAGAACTTAACCAGATGGTTAGAGGGGGGGGGTGAATAGCCGGTTGTTGGACTTTCGTCGGTTCTTTTTACAAGTGTTAGCTTCATACAAGCGGAAACAAAATAAAACAATGAAAATGAGAATACCAATCACTAACATTTATCATTTACGTGGTTCGGAGATTGCTTGCTTCTACTCCACGACTTGTTCTCGAGGTGGACGACCCCTTAATCCTTCGGTGGATCAGTCCCCGACATCTCTGACTAGAGCTTTCTCATTCTTGGTGGAGAACAACCTCTCATAATGTTCTCTTCCTCTTTACAAGTTGAGAGTTAGGGTTAGGGGGAAGAGATGAGCTTTAGAGGGTTGAGAATTTGATCAAGAAGATTTCTCACTTAAGAGCTATCCTTCTCAAGTCTCAACCACCCCTTTAAATAGAGGAGAGAGCTATTAAACAAATAGCTCAGTCCCGACACTAGTCGACTGCCACCCGGACTAGTCGACTAGTGCTCAGCCAATGGCTAGTTTTCGAATAGACCGGTCAACTACCATCCAGACTAGTCAAGTAATCCTACTATTTGAAACTTACAGAATGTTAAGTCGATTGGTGTCCCTACCAGTCGACTGATCTCATTACACACTTACACTCATCCTCTCTAAAGTCGCCATTTGAAGCTCTCTCCCTTTGGCTCTCATCCCTTGGATGCATCTAAGCCCTCGACTCGTCCCGATGTCATCCTTCATGTATGTCTTGAAGTCTGCTTCCTCGGCTCCACTCCATTGCTCCTCGTTCAGCGGTCCCTCGAATGCGCCATCCTTCACCGACTCAAGGACTCGAGCACCAAGATGATTTCCACACTTGGCTGCACCAAGCTTCTTATATGTGTTTCACTAAATCCTGCATGACTCAAACACACACATCAAACCAATATGAAAACCTAACATAATCATATTAACACACTCATCAAAATCTATGATCGTACCGATCAAACTTGGGTCGATTGTACCAACAGTATTTTCAAAAATATAGTGTTTTTGAGAATATAGTGTTTTTAAAAATATAGTATGTTCCAGAAGCAAGCAACGGGGATGGAGAGTCACCAAAGCACAACCCACGACGACAGTCTCGGGGAAAAGATGTTCACGCCCTGCGAGATTAACACAAGCGTTAAAGGGGTCGTACCGGATGATTTTCCGATGGAGCCCACTCCGACGCTCAAGTCAGGAGTCTTATCTCATTTAGAGGGCGACAAGGAATCAAAGTTTGCTATAAGTTTGGAAAGCTTACCCCCCTTTAACTGGATGTCGAGACATCTTATATATCCGAGGTCTTGGTCACACGTGTCCCCACGTTCTTGTCCACATCCCTTAATCATCGATTACTTGATAAATATCCTATCTTTTGGTAAGGGCCGCTGCGATTATTAAATCCTTAATTGCTTGCGTTGTGGGCAATAATTATCGGATAACTTTTCTGTTCTGGAAAGAGGAATGACTACTTGAAGTCAGGCTTTCTTCCCTTGGCCGAGGAATCGAAACATTTGTCCCTTGGCCTGAGGCAGTCCTTTGAATTAGTCTAAAAGTCCCTGTGAGTTCCGAGACCCAGTAATGATAGCTGTGCATCACCCATTAAGAGCGTATTGGGTATCTTAATTGCGAGGAAATATTTCAGCGAATATGACATTGCCACATGGTCAGATCTTTTCTTCGTGATCTCCTTCTGATATGCGCCGCAGGGCCATATCAACCGATGGCCATAAAGAAGGGCGACACCATGAGATGGGCAGTCATCACCGTCCACGTGCCGTGCCTCTATTGTCCACACGAGGGCAGTTTCTTCCCTTTAAAAAGGAGAGGCGAAAGCGTCATTCCATCTTCTTGCATTGCCGATTATTAGAGCTTACACATCCCGCTTCTATCTACTAGCTTCTAGTTTTGCTAGGGCTTCTTCTCCATGCGTAAGTTTCATTCATCTTCCATCTTCTTCTCCTTCTTTCATTCGAAGACATGGGCATAGAGGGAAAAGGGAAGAGAGACCAGGATAGAAAGGGAAGGCTCGAAGAGGAGAGGGCTTATCATCTGGAGTGGTATGAGGCCACTTTGTCTAGGTTTAAGTCTGCCACCCTAAGAGCTGCCTACGAGGCCTACGACATTCCCGCGGAACTCGAGGTCAGGGTTCCCAGTCTTGACCAGTCCCCCGTAGAGCCCCCTTAGGGTTTTACACTTTCTTCCTAGGGAAGGTGGAGATTGGTCTATATTTTCCAATCTCTCCCTTCTTCATGGCCATCTCCCAATAATTCGATGTGCCTTTGCATCAGATGACCCCAAATGCCTTCATCTAGATGGGCGGGGCATTCGTTCTCTTTAAATTATTGAATATACCCTTGACCCCCCAGTTCCTTCCATTATTTCTTCCTTCCAAACTTAGCATCTAAGGGGGCCTTCAGTTCACCGCCCGTCCAAGCCACAAATTCATCAATAGTCTCCCATCCTCCCATAAGGGATGGAAGGAACACTTTTTCTTCATCCAACTTGCCAAGCGCTCGTTCTGTTTGACCCGTTGGTGTGAGGATCTACCTTCTCCTCCTGACCTGGGGGATTTCCAGTGAGATCCAGGATACTAGCGGGCCAGGAGCATTCTGGCTGGGATGGAGTTCCATGGACCCAGCCTGGTTTCCTATGAGGAGCTTCTGTATAGTGCTGGGATCAACCCTAAAGTCATTCGTCTTAGCCCCGACCTCCGTAAGTGCACTGTTTTATGACTTACTCATCTATGCTAACTGACGTTTTGTTGTTTGTGTTGTAGAGAACACCATGATTTCCCGGGCCATGAGCAAGCTTCTTAAGTGGGAGCTTGTGGACGTGCAGGCCCTGGCTCCTCCTCTAGCTTCTCTACCCTCCGCGGTCGAACCTTCTGAGGGCTCCGAGTAGATCCCCGATGAGGATCACACCACCACCCAGCCCTCTGGCATTTAGGTAGCTTCTGAGGAGGGAGGTCGAGACAAAGAACTGCCAGTCCAGGCTTCTGTGTTGGCGACAGAGCCCACTGGGAAGGTGAGCCAACCCCCACCCGACGGTCGTGCCTCATCCTGCCTGCTGAGGAGGGAGTGGAGGAGGAAAGCGAGCCGGAAGACTACCATTAGAAACCCGCGGTCCCTTCGGCTCATCCACAGAAAAGGACCCGCCAGGCCAGGGCGGCTATGGAGTAGGCAGACACTGTTCCTCTCTCCACATGCTACCGGAGGGTGGCACCAACCATTGCGGAGCCGGCGGGTGAGGCCGAGGTTCATTTCGAAGTCCCCGAGGCCTCCACTAGCCTCAAGGGCAAGAGGGTGAGACCCGACAAACCGGAACTCACCAGTGCCCGCCTGCGTCGGAAGGTAAAGGTGGCGGAGAAGGCGACCTCCCTGGGCCCTCAACCAGTGGAGCTGAAGGAGGCCTCTACTGAGGGTCATCCTTCTGGAGGAATGTCCAACATGGAGGAGGATATCCCGAGGCCCTCCAGAGTGCCCCTTGAAGCGCCCAACTCCTCTGCCTCTCCGAAGGATCATCTTCTCCAAGGGGCAGCGAAGCCACGGGAGGGAGGACTACCGGTGCGTCGGTTGGGTTAATCACTAGTTTGCACGAGTCACTCCTCAACGAAAAGGTCTAGTGTTTTCCCCTTACCATTATTTACTTTTCTAACCCTTGTTATTTGGTGTGGCAGGCCGTGTTTGACTGCCTTTCCTTGGGTAGCCACCTATCCTCTGAGCAGGAGACTGATGCCTTACGCCAACAGGTAGCTGAATTAGATGCAGAGGTCTTCCGGGCTCATGAGGAGGGTCTGATGCAGGTAGAGGTTAGAAGGGCTTCGGGTTAAAGTGGAGCATTATTTGGACTCCCTGCTGACCTCCGAGTCTTCCCTGCACAATGTCCACCACCGAGAGTGCCTACTATTAGAGCTGAAAAAGACCCTTACTGATGAGGTGAGCCATTTAGCTCACGAGAAGGGGTGCTTTGAAGAACGGGAGGCGAAACTGTCGGAGGACGTCTGCCTCTTGCAAGAAGAGTTGCAGCGGAAACAATCGCAGCTCTGGGTGAGCATAGAGCGGCTCCAGGAGGCTCAGGCAGCTCAGGACCGACTATCCTCCAAGGCCGAGATGAAGACTGCCCAGGATGAAGCTTTAGAAGAACTGAAAAAATACAGAGCTGACAAAGAGTCCCGGTAGGTAGAAGTCGAGGTCGAATTCAAGGCCAGGTTCCTCCAATCCGAGGAGTTCGGCGATATCTTAGCTGGAAAGGTCCTGAAGCGCCTGAAACAGGGCATTACAAGTGCCATCGAACAACTCCAGAGAGCCAAAGTGCGGAAACCGGAGGTGGACCTGAGCTTTTTGAGTGTCAGCCAGGTTTGGGATGAGCTACCGGCTATGAACAAAAAACTGTAGAGCTCTTCCCAAACCTGTGTTGTCCTTTATGTTTTGTATTTTTTGCCCTTGAATGTACCTCAGATGTAATCCACAATTTTGAATGAAATACTTTTGTACTATTTTCTTCTGTACTCCAAGTTTGAATGAAATTTATTTTTCTTCTGCCGTTTTCTTGAATGGATTTACTCCTAAGTGTATCTGTCTTCTGTATCTTTTTCTTTAAATGTAATTCTAGATTATGAAGGAAACCTTTTTGCCTTCTATGTCACTTTCTGTTTATCTTCTATACTTGATTGGATGTATTCCAAATATAATCTTCACCTATAAATGAAATATATTCATCTCCTATACCTTGTTGCTCGTATGCTGCGTGTCGTTCTTCGCCTCTCCTCACGTATAGACTTCTTTACACACGCGAGATCTAACATCAGGGGAGAGACGAGGACTTAATGCATTGTTAATCGTCTACACGGGTAAGGACAGGACTTGGTAGGCTCAGCCTCTTCATAACCTCGGCTAGGCCCCTATATCCTGGGTGTCGTCAGCACCTCCAGATGGTACAGGTTCAGGTTGTTCCTGGCCGTGCCTTCTCAGTACCATGCCCTAGTCTTCCCACTCTCAGAAATCCTCGGTGCCCCGAGACGGCAGGGATTTGGACTACTCTCGGTAGGGCATCATCGTCACTGTGGCCCGGTCTACCTATCTCGGGCATCCTCGGCAACATGAGAAGTTACAGACTTAGGCTACTCCTGGTCGGGTATCCTCGGCACCACGACCAGGTTTGCACATCTCAGGCATCCTCAGCACCACGGCCAGGTCTACTTGTCTTGAGCATCCTCAGAACCACGAGACGGTAGAGGATTATGCTCCTCCTAGTTGTGGTGCGGAGAGGTCGGGTGCCCTCGGCACCACGACCAAGCCTACTCATCTCGGGCATCCTCGACAACACGAGATAGTAGGATCTTCAAATCCTCTTGGTCGGGTACCCTCAGCACCACGGCTAGGCCTACTCATCTTGGGCATCCACGGCACTACGAGATGGTAAGATCTTCAGCTCCACCTGGCCAGACATCCTCAACACCACGATCAAGCCTACTCATCTCGTGCATCCTCGGCACCATGAGATGGTAGGAGATTAGGCTACTCTTGGTCAGGCATCTTCGGCACCACGACCAGGTCTACTCATCTCGGCCATCCTCGGCACCACGAGAAGATATGATCTTCACCTGCTCGTTGCCGGGCATCCTTGGCACCATGGTCAGGTCTACTCGTCTCAGGCATCCTAGGCACCATGAGACGGTAGAGGTTTATTCTCCACCTGGTCGGGCATCTTCGGCACCACGATCAGGCCTACTTATCTCGGGCATCCTCGCCACCACAGAATGGTAGGATCATCAACACATTTTGGCCGGGCATCCTCTTCACCACAACCGGGCCTACTCATCTGGGCATCCTCGGCACTACGAGATGGTAGGATCTTCAACTCCTCCCAGCCGGGCATCCTCAGTAGTACAACCAGGCCTACTCATCTCGGGCATCCTCGACATCACGGGATGGTAGGATCATCATCTCCTCCTGGCCGGGCATACTGAGCACCATGTCCAGACCTACTCATATCGGGCATCCTCAGCACTAGGAGATGGTAGGAGTTTAGGCTACTCCTGGTTGGGCATCCTCGGCACCAAGACTAGGTCTACTCATCTTGGGCATTCTCAGCACCACGAGATGGTAGGATCTTCACCTGCTCCTGGCCGGGAATCCTCGGCGACACAGCCAGGTCTACTCGTCTCGGGCATCCGCGGTACCACGAGACGGTAGAGGTTTATGCTCCTCCTGGTCCGGTATCCTCGGCACCATGACCAGACCTACACATCTTGGGCATCCTCGACACCACGAGATGGTAGGATCATCAACTCCTCCTAGACGGGTACCGTCAGCACGACAACCATGCCTACTCATCTCCGGCATCCTCGGTACTACGAGATGGTAGGATCTTTAGATCCTCCTAGCCAGGGATCCTCAGCACCACGACCAAGTCTACTCATCTCGGGCATCCTCGGCACCACGAGATATTAGGAGTTTAGGATACTCCTGGTCGGGCATCTTTGGCATCACGACTAGATCTACTCATCTCGGCCATCCTCGGCACCACGAGAAGGTAGGATCATCTCCTACTCCTGGTCTGGCATCCTTGGCATCACGGCTAGGTCTACTCGTCTCGGGCATCCTAGGCACCATGAGACGATAGAGGTTTATGATCCTCCTGGTCGGGCATCCTCAGCGCCACGACTAGGCCTACTCATTTCAGGCATCCTAGGCACCACAGAATAGTAGGGTCATCAACACCTCTTGGTCGGGCATCCTCAACACCACGGCCAGGCCTACTCATCTCGGGCATTCTCGGCACCATGAGATGGTAGGATCTTCAACTCCTCCTAGTCAGGCATCCTTAGCAGCACAATCATGCCTACTCACCTCGGGCATCCTCGACACCATGGGATAGTAGGATCTTCAGCTCCTCCTGGCCGTGAATCCTCAGCTCCATGTCCAGGCCTACTCATCTCGGGCATTCTCAGAACTAGGAAATGGTAGGAGTTTAGGCTAGTCCTCTTCGGGCATCCTCGGCACCAAGACCAGGTGTACTCATCTCAGGCATCCTCGGCACCACGAGATGGTAGGATCTTTGCCTGCTCCTGGTTGGGCATCATAGGCATCATGTCCAGGTCTACTCGTCTCAGGCATCCTCGGAACCACGAGACGGTAGAGGTTTATGCTGTTCCTGGTCGGGCATCCTTGCCACCACGACCAGGTCTACTCATCTCGGGTATCCTTGGCACCAGGAGATGGTAGGATCTTCAACTCCTCCTGGTCGGGTATCCTCAGTACCACGACCAGGCTTACTCATCTCGGGCATCCTCGACACTATGAAATTGTAGGATCATTAGCTCCTCCTGGCCTGGCATCCTTGGCACCACGACCAGGCCTTCTCATCTCGGGCATCCTCGGCACCATGAGATGGTAGGAGTTTAGGGTACTCCTGCTCGGGCATCTTCAACACCACGTGTTAGTATTATGAGAGAATTGTCCTAAGGCAATCGCCTTATGATTGTAATCATTTATTTTAATAAATGAATATTCACTATTTGAGTATACATGCTTGTGTATTTGATTGAGATCTTGAACTCATTTACTGAATGTCCGCAATACAATTCACATCATGAGAGAATTTGTGATGAATTCACAACTAGTGATTATCTCTACATGTGCAATTGTGAAATATTGAAATTGTCCCTAGTCGATGAATTGATAAAAACGGACACTATCAATTCTGTTGAGACTAGCATGGGTTATTCTCTAATCAGCTGATTCTCACTAGCTGGTGACATTGGGATGTCCGGAGATAAACATGAATGCTAGTTAAGGGAACTAGTTCATTGGAGTGACTGGCTGTAGAACTTCATATGGTAGTCCACATATAGATATGTCAATGAAGTTCTTACTGCAGCTTAAGTGCGATGTTCCTTTGACTTGCGGTGTTCAAGTCATCTTGGTCATGGAGACTTATACTTTGACATCCTAAGTAAGCATCTCCAAGGAGGTGTGGACCCAGGATGATTGGGTATAAGCCGAAGTGCCCGAAGATGTTTGAACAGCCTACAAAGGATTCACCACTCCTTGCGAGGAGATGTATACCCAAGGCCTATCGTCGGATTGTTACTCGAAGCCTCTGGCCAGAGCATGACATGTTCAGAGTATGAATCTCTTAGATACATGAGAGTAATTAGAATCCGTAGGACGAGAAAACATTACTTGGGCTAGGTGTGACGTAGTCAGCCTAGTGGGGATTGACACACATAGACCATGTCCTGAACCAAGTGGGTATAAGATGGTGAAGGGAATGAGGCACGATTCATTATAACTGCTAAAAGGTTTCAGAATAATTTCTGAGGTCAACCGTTGATCTTTCGATTAATTGGGGATCATGATGTACTACTAGGTGCCACTCATGATCATTCTATAATTGGTTAATTATAGACGACCAACATAAATCGAAAGCCTATTTAGTCACATGCACTACGAGTAATCTGAGGGATTTAAAACGAGTTGAAAATTGGATTTTCCGATCAAGAGAGATAAGTCGAATCTGAATTTTTCAGAGACGCATCGGAAGCTTAAAATGACTAAGTCTTTTGAAGGCTTATTGGACGAATTAAATGAGTTTAATTCATACGGTCCTGGCTTGGGTTTGGCCAGCCAAAGAGGGTCCCTACCTCTTTGTTTGGGCGGCCACATTAAAAGGGGAGAACCAAATTGTTTGGTTCAGATTATAAAATAAACCGAGCGTGGTTTGTTTTATAAAATTATGGATAATATATAAATTTTTATAAACCAAAATTTGGTTTATTATTTTCATGAAAATTAAAATAAACTTTGAATAGTTTATTTTATTTTATAAAATCAATTATGAATTGATTTTTCCATGATAAGAAAAATTTATATAATAAATTTCTTGTGAAAATTTATTCCATAATAAAAAAAGGGGAGACATGGTTGTTTATATTATAAATTAAATTATGATAAAAACTTGGCATGATGGAATAAATCATAGAAAAATTTATATAATAAATTTCTTATGAAAATTTATTCCATAAAAAGGAGACTTGGCGATTGAGAGACTACTATATAAAGGAACCAAGGCAAGGCTTGGAAATAAATCTAAGAGATCAAGGAATAAGCCCTCTCTCTCTCCCTCTCTCTCTCTCCCTCCTCTAGTGCCGCCGGCCCTAGAGGCACTCCCTTTGTTGCCGTGAGCTTCATCCACCAAGCAGCTACCGTGAGAAGAAGAAGAAGCGGGCGCGACTCCTTCCTCTCCGGAATCTTGATTCCGTTCTTCGTTTGGTGGTTAGTCTTCCATCTCTCTCTTGGTATTCTTGTCGTGCCTTTGGAGAATCTAGTAGTTCTTGTCGGCACGAAACTCGTGGCTTTGCGAAGTCATCCCGAAGAAAACTCGGCGTGGACGCGAATAGAGGCGGAGCTTCTAAGGGACGCTTACGGTTGGATCTCGTCCCTTCCTTCGAGTTACGCGAGGTAATAAGTAAATTAGTTTACTTTCTGCAAAATTTTAAATGTATGATCATGTCTACACAATATAAGGTTGCATGCTTAGATGTGTGGTTAAATAATTTGAGAAATTATTTATGCTAAATCTTCCGCTGCACGTAATTAATTTTAAAATTACGAACCCGCATCCATGTCAACATGCACCCGGTCCCAACAGTGGTATCAGAGCCGGTTAGTGTTCGACATAATCATATAATTGTTTTGCGGAAAACTTTGTCATGATCTCAATTTTGGAAAATTTTCCAATTATGGAAACTTTCCAATTATGATAAATTTTAGATTTAGGAATTTCAAAGTTTGGAAATCCTCATGAAATTTCGTAAACTTTTGAAATATCCTAGTTTCTGAAATTTTATGATAATTGTGAAAACTTCCCATTTTGGAAACTTTCCAATTTTGGAAATTTCTTATTTTGGAAATTTTCTAATTTTGGAAATATGTAAGTTTTCTTTGTACCAGAAACTTACAAATATTCTGAAAGCCTTTTATTTTTGGAAACTTTCCATTTATGGAAAGCTCGCAATTTTGGGCACTTTCTTTCAAGAAAGTCTAGACAAATTTATGGAACATTAATTGACAATTAAATTCGAATTGGTTTTTAAATTATTAATAAAATTCTTTACTTTGGGGAGTACCTCGGGGAGCCACCCAAATTAAAGTTAGTTGTTGTAATTTAATTTCCTATTTTGAATAAGAATTGTCAAGTTTAATTTGGCTACGCCTCGGGAAGCGGGCCAAATTAGATTTACGACAAATTTCTTTTCTTTGGGTATCTGAGCCTCGGGGAGCCATCCAAAGAAAATAATTTGTTGTAATTAATTAGTCCATAAATAAAATATGTGATCAAATCTTGGAAAATTTTGAGGTGATTCTCAAACGATAATTTCCTTATTTGATTTCTTACATATTGTTGTCTCTAAAATTAATTAAGAAAATTATTTCCTATAGAGTTTATTTCCTTAAATAAGATTTTCATGAAAATAATATGTGGTTGAATTAAGGGAATCTGTCTCTTAATTTAATAAGATTTGATTTAGAGAAATCAAAGTCTTAAACATATTATTTCCGAAATTGATTATGACAATTTAGGAAATTGTTTCCCAAAATAATTCCTTGAATAAAGTATGAAATTGGAATAAGGAAATCCGGTTCCTAATTCAATCAATGAGACTTGATAAATTAAGTCACATACATACTTTATTAAGGAAATCGTGAGTACATGACATAAATATGTGTCATGAATGTGCTTAGAAAGAAAAGGATGAGACCCAAAACCCCATACAAAATATTAAGGCCAACACCTTCCATTAATATGGTTAGAACCGGAGTTTTGTTTCTCGTTTGGGTTGATGGACACATCCATGCCCGGCTTGAACCTCAACATGTTCAAACCATGGAATTAGTTTATGATTAATATAGTTGGAGTCAGAGGTCAATCCTTAGTTTTGGTTGTTGGACACATCCAAGCCTGACTAAACGGTTGAATGAGCTCCAACCATATTAAAACTATTTCTTGATTAATGGGTCAGCCTTAAGCTTGGAGCATCGATTTGTTGTGCCACAGCCAAGGTCGATGTAAAGAGAGGTGCAGTTGGGTACTATGTATATTGTTGCATACTTGTTAATGAGTTAACAACCCAATGATTTATGCAAACATTCAATTAGTTGATAGCATAAAGTGATAGTTACATATATGTAATATGTAATCGGTATAATTACCTACCTTCATAGCTAAGAATAACTTGATGGCCACAGCCATGGTTGTTCTTATCTATGGTTGGATATCAACCTATTTGGAGATGTTCCTACGATCTCCCGAATTGATAAAAAGGGTTATTCAATTCGAAAAATAAATAGGATTTAATTAATGTATGTTGATGCATTCTTTATCATTCTTCTCACATAAGCTCAATTTGTATTTCTAGGATAATCACTTGATCATGTCTTCTCTGAATTTGCGTTCCATTTTGGACACCAATAAGCTGACTGGGCCAAACTTCATGGACTGGCTTCGAAACCTGAGGATAGTCCTCATGGCAGAAAAGCTTGCTTATGTCCTTGAAGATCAACTTCCCAACCGTCCTCCCGAAAATGCAACTCCAGACCAGTTAGTAGCCTATCAGAAACATGTGACCGATTCTGAACTTGCGAGTTGCATCATGCTAGCCGCTATGGTACCTGAGCTACAAAAGCAGCATGAGCATATGGATGCTTATACCATCATCTTCCATCTTCATGAGCTGTTTGACGAGCAGGCGAGATCCGAAAGGCTCGAGGTCTCCAGACTCCTCTTCACCTCTAAGATGCAGGAAGGCATTTCTGTCTCACAGTTTGTGTTGAAGATGTTGGGGTACATTGAGCGACTAAGCACACTCGGATTTGCAATGGATCACGAACTAAGTATTGACTTAATTCTGCATTGTTTGCCCAAATGTTATTCACAATTTGTGATGAACTATCGGATGAACAAGCTGGAGACTACCATTCCTGAGTTGCTCAACCTGCTGAAGACTGTAGAGCCTTCTGTGAAGCAGGATCAGAAGATGATACTGTTAGTTGGTTCCTCGAAGAAAGGCTCTAAGAGGAAGGCCAAAGAACAGAATAAAGGAAAGAAGAAAAAGGCCAAAAAAGACTGAAAAGACCCCAAAAGGCACTTGCCATCACTGTGGCAAGGAGGGTCACTGGCGAAGAAACTGCAAGGTTTATCTTGAGTCCTTGAAGAAGAAGGCATCTGATGCCTGATAAGTACCATTTTGTTGACTATTTTAATTACTAAAATCCATGTTTGACCCATGTTTTACTTGCTTAATTATGATTTTACCCTAGATTTTAGAACTTCCTCTTATTTTGGACTTAATTACAAATTTGCACATATTTGGATTATTTGGCCACTAAATTTTTGATCTATTTTTATAGGCATGAAAGGTTCATGGACCTAGGGCATATTGGGTCAAACATGAGTCGGAAGTGACCCAGATCGAGTTATCAAGATTAGGATTAAATCTGGGCCGTCCGATTCAAAAGCGGCTAGATCTGAGCCATCCGAGACTATCTGAAGCAATCCGAGCTAGGGTTAGGGTTGATCAAGCACTCTGATCAAGATCTGAAGGTTTCATCCCAATCAGAGCTCATTCAACCGTTGGATCAAGCTCGGAGGGCTCTAGATCGTTCATTCAAAGATTAGGGTGATCTGGACCATCTGTTGCAAATCTAGAGGATCCGAGCTACCACAAGGCAGATCCTGACCCCTGATCATCATCATTAAAGTTTGGCTCAAATCAGAGCAAGATCAGCCGTTGGATCTCCTCTGATCAATCTGGGCCGTCCATTCTTATGTACTTAAGGAAATTTTCCCAGCTCCTCAGCCTTCGTCGCGTCTTCCTTGCCGCAGCTCGTCTTCTTCAGTAGTTTAGCGATTTTCTTCATCATTTCTTCAATTTCTTCATTTGAAGGTGTGACCACCTCAATTCGAGACTCATCCTTGAGTGACAGCAAGGATTCGGATTGAGGCTTAGCTTAATTGGCGAATTTTCAGTTATTAGCAGTAGATTTCGTTTCTGCCATTTCATTTCTGAATCTTGTATCAGATGATTCATTTTCTTGTATGGATCGTTTCCTTCTCAATTCGAGGCTCATCCTTGAGTGACAGCAAGGATTTCTTGAGCTGAGATGAGAGATTGAGGCTTAGTTAATTTCGGTTATTAGCTGTAATCTCATTTTTGTTTCTGAATTTCATATCAGATTGCTTAGTTTCAGTTTCTGATTGTTTTGCTTAAGTTAGGTTTATTTTCTGCAAGTATAATAGCTAGGGAATGTGTTTAGTGGATAATTGCTTTTTATTTCAGTATATCTCTTGCTTCATGTTTGCGTATCAGCTGAAACTTTAGTGTCAGCCCTGTTTTGCCATTTCATTTCTGATTTCTGTAGTTTCATTCAATTCGATTTATGTCCAGCTTAATTCCTGCAATTAGAGATCACATTTAGTGTGTTAATGTATTAGGTTCGAGTTTGTTTCTCATTCAGCTTTAATTCTGAATTTTTAGCTCAATTTGTTCATTGCGTATCAACCTTTTTTCTGTAAATTCCTTTTGTTTCTGATTTTGCAGTTTATATTGAATTCAATTTGTGTTCAGTTTAACTCCCGAAATGAAGAATAACACTTAGTGTGATAGTGCATTCCTAAGCTTGCTTCGCATTTGTGTTTCATTGCTACATTTTACTTAGCTTGTAATGTATCAGTCTATTCCTTCTTATTGATTCCATTTCTGCAAGAGTTCATTTCAATTTCTGAATTGCGAATTGGTGAGAATCAGTTCTGATATTTCTCCTGAGTGTTAGTTGCGACTTTAGCAAGTGGATTTGCGAGTTTTAGCATTTGGTTTGCTTGTTAATGTATTGCCACTACAAGAATTTTTGCAATCAACAACGCCCAATCGACAACGTTTTTTAAAAAAAACGTTGTCTTTTTTTGTTTTACAACGTTTTTAGTGAAAAGCGTTGTCTATGTGTTTTACTTTTTAATAACGACAACGTTTTATAATGATGCGATGTGCTTAGTGTTGTGGTTTCGGATGAAAGACAACACTGTTACAAAAGCGTTTTTTAAAAGTGTTGTCGTATTTCCCGCTAAAATAAAAAACACATCCCCTCCCTCCACCTCGCTCATTGCCAACCCTCGGCGGCTCGCGAAAAATCTCTCCGCGCTTCTTTTCTCCGCGAAATATCTCCCTCCACCTCCCTCCACCTCCCTCGTCCTCTCCTCTCCACGAAATCGACATTGTGTACGATCTGGTAAACATACATCTTCTCCTAGCTCACCACCAAGAAGTATCCTCCACGAGCTCTTCGTCCGTCGAGTGGAAACTGAACCCCAGCGGCAGCATCACGACGCTCACCACTACCCTCTCCATCTCTCTCTCTCGTAGTCGCCGACGTTCTGACTCTGTGGCAGTCAGATTTCAAGCTTCTGCTGGTGACGCTCGGGGAGAAGGGGGTTGCAAATTACTACACCAAGGTACATCCTCCTCGAATCACACTTCTCTCTTACTGCTTTGGGAGTAAGATCGATAGATTCTAAAACCCTAGGCATTTTCCAGTTTAGGGTTTCCGAAATCCTTAAGGGTTTCTGAAATGGAATGTATGCTACTTCCAGATTCCCAGTGTCTGTTGCAACCCAAACCTGGAAGTACAACAGTATGCTATTAGGTGTACTAGATCAGGTGTTCTAAGAATCTACGAATGAAATAAAAGAAATAAGATGATCACAAGAATAAACTACAAAATGCAACAAGAAGATAACTTTGATTGTATTTACCTCATGAAGATTACTAATCACAAAACAAAATGATCATGTAAAACAAAAAGACAGCGGATTGAAATTTTGAAGGATGACATCTTTTTTTTTATTACATTTACATTTTAGTAAAGAATTACAACTTTGATGAATTCATAGTGAACTTGGAGAACAGAGAATCTACCCATTGTTTTAATTTTTTAAAAAAATTGTTAGCCTATATTGGGTTACATAATTGCTGTAGGTTGTGTGTGCCTAGATCACCCATATCTAAAATCAAGAAACCATTTTGTCAGTATTCTATGAAGGTGGAACTAGCTTTTAACTTGCATCAACTTAATGTAGGAGATATTGTCACATAGATTTACAGTTGAAACTGGAAGCGCACACATTACATGAAGGGCTTTGACAATTCTGTCAAGAGCGAACCTGATCCATAGTATGAATTCCAACTTTGCTTATCAAAGAAAACAATCATCCTTTTTCTTTTCAGAGTGACTAAAAGTGAATTTTTTTTATCATGTAAAATACTGAGGTCAGTGGATCTGGGAGTTGGCTATCTCAATTAGAAGGGCTTTGTATTTTGTGTAATAACTGTACATAGATGGAGTCTTTCATTAATAGAAATGTATCTATTTTAGATCTGATATATACCAAAATTTTCTGAATTCAATGTTAGATATTGAAGCATAGCTTCTATTAAAAGACCTTTTAGTTGATATATTAAGAATTATCATCCTCTACTATCATCTTCTACGTGGAGATGGAATCAACCTAGTAATACATAAGGGACTATTATACCGTCGAATCCATATTTAAAGCAACTAAGCATACATTGAGCCTCAATAAAATCTCTATCTTGTATATATATATTTTTTGAAGATAATCCCAAGATCTGCATTTTAAAGAAAGAATAATCTGTATTATTAGTCTGAATGAGATAGTAAAAGTAACATGGCCTATTATACAGTGTTCTACCTGCTTTTCTCTTGAGGAAATAAGCTAACACAATATCCAATTGCGTATTACTACATTATTTACTTCCTATGTTTTGCTAATCATACAGCTACATACAATTTTGATTAATTGTTTGAATATTTTGTTACTATTTCACACTATTGTTTGTGTTAATATTTTAGATTTATTAATTACAGTTCCTTTTTAGGTATTAGCTCATCGTTGATTTATTAGTTAAAACAAGAATGGACAAAGAATGGATGTCAAAGGATAGACTATCCCGTGAATATGAGAATGGAGTTGAGGCTTTCTTGATATTTGCATTGGAAAACAGTAATGATCCGAATATGGGAATATTTGCCCATGTGCAAAATGTGGTAATCTAAAGAAGAAAATATACAAACTATAAGGGCACATCTGTATTGTAACGGTATAGATATGACATATCATACATGGATATGGCACGGCGAAAGATCTACGATAGGGATTTCACAAAATGAAATTGATCCAGTAGGGCCTAGAGAATATGTTCGTGATGAACCAATAAATATGGTTCATGATACATATGATAGTTATGCTGAGAATCCAACCCAATTCAATAAGTTACTTGAAGACGCCGAGAAACCTTTATATCCTGGATGTACTAAATTTACAAGGTTATCTGCAATTGTGAAATTATTCAACTTGAAGGCCAAATATAGTTGGAGTGATAAAAGTTTCACTGATCTACTCAGTTTGTTAGGAGAAATACTTCCAGATGACAATGAATTGCCTTTATCTTTGTATGATGCAAAGAAAAGCTTATCTGCATTAGGGATGGATTATGTAAAAATTCATGCTTGCCCTAATGATTGTATCTTATACCGGAAGGAGTATGAGAATTTAACCAATTGCCCTACTTGCGGGATGTCAAGGTGGAAGTTGGGCCAAAAAAGTACGATAAAGGAAGGAGTTCCTGCGAAGGTTTTGTGGTAATTCCCTCCTATTCCAAGATTTCAAAGAATGTTTCGGAATAAAGATATATCTAAGCAGTTGACTTGGCATGCGGAAGACAGACTTTGTGATGGATATTTGCGCCATCCAGCTGATACACCTTCTTGGAAAACAGTTGATTGCAAGTGGCCAGATTTTAGTATTGAGTAAAGAAATCTCAGATTAGCTATATCAGCTGATGGGATGAATCCCCATGGTTTAATGAGTTCTGCATATAGTTGTTGGCCAGTTTTAATGATTACTTACAATCTTCCTCCATGGTTGTGTATGAAGAGGAAATTTATGATGCTCACATTGTTAATTTCTGGTCCCAAACAGCCGGGAAATGATATTGATGTTTACTTAGCACCTCTAATTGATGACTTAAAAATCTTATGGGATATAGGTGTCGAAGCATATGATGCATATCAGCAAGAAACATTCCTTCTTAGGGCTATCTTGTTATGGACAATCAATGATTTTCCTGCATATGGGAACATGTCTGGATGTATTGTTAAAGGATATCATGCATGTCCGATTTGTGGTGAAGAAACCTATTCAACAAGGTTGAAGCATAGTAGGAAAATGTCTTATAAGGTCATAGAAGGTTTCTACCAGCAACTCATCCTTATCGAAGGCAATGGAAGGCATTTAATGGGAAGCAAGAGTTGAACCCGCACCTAAACCATTAAGTGGCGATGAGGTTTTTGAAAGAGTTGAAAGAATTAATTGTCATTGGGGAAAAATGAGTAGAAAGTCTCAATCGAATGATGATGTAAAATCATGTTGGAAAAAAAAATCAATATTCTTTGAACTTGAGTATTGGAAACATCTACACATTCGACATGTTCTTGATGTGATGCACATTGAAAAGAATGTATGTGAAAGTCTTATCGGAACGTTACTTGATATTCCAGGAAAAACAAAGGATGGAGTAGCAGCGAGATTAGACCTTTTGGAAATGAATGTAAGGACAGATTTGGCACCAAGGATGGGGGAGAAGAAAACATTTTTGCCAGCAACATGCTATACACTTAGTAAGGATGAGAAAAGAAAAATTTTGAATTCGTTGTATGGAATACAACTTCCATCATGTTACTCATCCAATGTTAAAAACCTGGTGTCGTTAAAGGACTTGAAACTTGTTGGCCTTAAGTCACACGACTACCACGCTTTAATTCAACAATTGCTTCCAGTGGTGATACGTGGAGTTTTGCCCAAACATGTCAGAGTCACTATCACTCGCTTATGTTTCTTCTTCAATATGTTATGTAATAAAGTGATAGATGTCTCAAGATTGGATGATATGCAAATAGAGATTGTGACAATATTGTGTTTACTTGAAAAGTATTTTCCCCCTTCATTTTTTGATATAATGATTCATTTAACTGTTCATCTAGTGCGGGAGGTGAAACTATCTGGACCAGTTTGGTATAGGTATATGTATCCATTTGAAAGATACATGAAGATTTTTAAGGGTTATGTGCGAAATCGCAATCGACCTGAAGGGTGTATGGTTGAATGTTATATTGCTGAAGAGGCTGTTGAATTTTGCTCATACTATTTGTCTAGTGTGCACACAATTGGGATCCCATCAAGTCATCGACAAATAGAACTTACTCAGCCTTTATCAGGTGCAGTAGTCTGCTCCACTACTCACGATGAGTTGACGCAAGCACATCGTTACGTATTGGCAAATGATGATGAGATTGATATCTATATCGAGTAAGAAATCTAACTTATTAATATTTTAATGTGCTTTGCTTACGTTCTATTGGTTTTTTAATACCAAATAATTTGATTAGGGAACATATGGTGTATTTGAATGAAAATTTTCCTCGTAAGGCTAAGTCCAAGAAGTGGTTACAAGATGAGCATAATCGAACGTTTATTACTTGGTTGCGTGATCGTGTAAGTTACTTTAGTATTACATATTGGTATACAATCATTATCATATTTATGCATAACTCAAAGTTTTTTACATTAAAAATATAGGTTATTGATGTAGTTGACCATTCGACTCATCAAGTTTCAGAAAGATTGAAGTGGTTAGCTTGCGGACCCAACAAGCAAGTCCTAAAGTACTCTAGCTATTTGATTGATGGGGTTACTTATGCTACACAAGAGCGGGATGCTATACGAGTTGTTCAAAACTCCGGAGTCAGCTTAGTTGCAAAGACAATGCAAGTTGCAAGTGCAAAAGATAAAAAACCTATTGTGTCAGATATGGTTTTTTATGGAGTTATAGAAGAAATATGGGTAGTTGATTACCATAAATTTTAAATTCCAATGTTTAAATGTAATTGGGTGGAGCATAATAACGGTATTAAAGTAGATGATCTTGGTTTCACATTGGTAAACCTCAATAGACTTGGATTCAAATCTGATGCTTTTATCCTGGCTAGCCAAGCAAAGCAAGTATTTTATATTGAAGATCCTGAAGATCCTTTATGGAGTGTTGTACTTGCAACACCAAACAGAGAGTACTTTGAATACCTACAAGGCGAAGAGTTAGAGGACACTGCTATCCACTATCAATGTTTTAGTAGGGGGTTAGCATCAATGGATATTGATGGAGAAGATGATAATGAACCGCCATGTATTCGTGAAGACTGTGATGGAAGTTGGATTGAAATTTTTTATTACACAATTTCTACTTTTGAATATAAGTTTGTAAACATTTAACCTGTGGGGATAATTATGTGGACAATATAAGTTTCTGCTATTATCTTTCAATTTTTATCATACTGCTGTGAGTTTGTTGCTGTAAATTAATCTTGTTGCTGTAAATTTATCATATTGTTGTGCTTTTATCGTTTAATTTATCATGTTGCTGTGAGTTTATGCATGTCGCTAACTACAACTTATGTTGCTCAGTATAAGTTGTTACAGATCAATGGCATCTACTAAAGCAAGTTGTGAAGGTGGTCAGTCAGTTCGGAAGAGTAAAAGAATAAGCCAAATTGCTAAGTTGGAGAATAAGGGCAAAGAAGTCAGAATAGATGACATTGAACAGAGTTGCGAGGTTGATAGAGTGGCGGATTCCAAAGAAACCACCACCTCAAGAACTTCTAGAGGTCGGACACAGTTAGATAAGCTTTCGAAGCAAAGAATGCAAGGTATTCGAAAGGATGTGTCATTCAATCAATTAGGACAACCGATAGGACCAGCTGCTGTAGCGATGCAAAGTTACATTGGTGTGCTGGCTCGGCAAAAAATTAATATTAAATACAAGACATGGAAGCATGTCCCAGCTGCTAGTAAAGAATTAATATGGGAATCAGTGAATGTAAGTTAGCAATTTTTAACAATTATAATCTTTACCTTCTAATTATATATATTTAATGTCGTCTGTGTTAATCTTATTAATGTTTTCCACTTATGTGATGTACAGTTGATGTATAATGTGGATTCAAGGTGGAAAAAGGGATGTTTGAGATCTGCAAACAGTAAGTGGAGGCAATACAAAACCCATCTCACCCAAAAATTCATTATGAGCAGGCGTGACAAACCTGAGGAGCTGAATGAGCCACCTGTTGGCTTTGAAATTACAAGAGAAGATTGGCGTGCGTTTGTCATTAGTCGGATTTCAGAAGAATTCATTGTAAGTTTCTTAATATATTTTCTTTTGAAACTGTTCGACCAAAAGTCACTATGTATTATTCAAATTTGATATATCCCATGCTTGAAATAACTAGAAACTCAGTGATGATAATAAAGAGCGAAGGAAAAAGAATAGATATCCTCATCGACTCTCACGCAAAGGATATGCACGCTTTGCTGAAGAAATTGTAAGTATTTGTAAACTATATTTCCTTTAAGAACCATTCCAAATGATTCACATAAAATTATTTCACATTTGTCATTTGATTTTTCTTTGTTGTAGGCGAATGAATTATGTGATGATAAAGACATCAACAGAGCTATTATGTGAAGAAAGGACGCGCCAACAAAGGAGGAGAGTTTCAAGGAAAAGATTTGGTGAACACAGTCCACAAGATTGTAAGCAAATTAACAATACATAAAACCTGTAAATTTAATAAAATGATACCTTGTATAATAATAATTTCTTTTAATGTTGCATAATAGGATGAATATATACAACAAAAGAGGGAGGGTAAGCTGCAAATTGAAGGACCAAAAGAGGATATTCTGACCAAGGCACTTGATACTCAAGAAATTGCTGGCCGCGTGTGGGGTATAGGAGGTCATATCAACCCAACAATCTATTTCAATGTTCCTAGAACAAGGAAGAAATTTGATGTTACCCTAGAAATAATCGCTGAGCATAAAAGGGAGATGCAGGAGGCGAAGATGCAAATTTCACAACAAGATGTACGCATCCAAAAACTTGAAGCTATGATGCATAAAAGGGGTGCATGGGAAAATTCAATTGATGACAAAGGTAGTTGCTCGGTGAAGTTTCATCAGATGAATATTGACGAAGATGATGTACAGATTATCCGTAAAGATGATGTGTTACAGGTATAATAAAAGCAAAGTTATAGTTATATTCATTTTTAGTATAGCGTTATAAACTGAAAATAATCGAAATGCCTTTTTATATTTTAGGGTCAATCAGTTGCGCTGACATTGGAATCTGCCACAAATATTGCTGCATATGGTACAATTGTTGGTTTCAATGGACAGGATAAAATGCTTCATGGTGTTCCATTTCCCATTAATTGCATTCGAGTCTCCATTGATCAAGCAGTGGACAAATCAGCTCGTTTGCCATATCCAATTCCAAGTGAATGTGAAGTCATTGGTGATGCCATAGGATCTGTTGTGGCTTGGCCTGAACAGCAGATTGTGAAGCAAGAGAAGGTATATGAGTTATTATAGTTCAAGTTAAATTGTGACTGTATTATTATTCAACCTAGCTATCTAACTTGTTTACATTTGATATTATTAGAAGCCTGGAAGGAAGAAGTTTGAACAACCACAAAAGAAACCTAGTTTGTCAACAAGTGTCCCAAGATCATTACATATGTTATATTGTTACAGTAAGCATGCTCTAGATGGAGGAAGGTGTATATCACTGCGTTTAGATAATGAAGTTTTTGATGAAGATTGTGAACTTTTTCTGGACCTTGAGGATATAAATTCTTTGTATCATTTGGAGCCAATTTCAGTAAATTTGATCGTTGCCTACATATGGTAAGTGAAATTATTTAAGCAATTTCAGAAACATTTTCTTCACAGATGATGTTTTATATTCATTAATGAAACATTATGAGTGATCCTTATGTTTGCTTTACATTATTGTTTCGTATCTTAATTTTATTTTCTTTGCATTGATAGGTGTCTGTATAAAAAGAAGCTGAAAGATAACACTACAAAGAAATTCAGATTTATGAATCCCCACAAAATCCCATTTCTAGCAAAAATGGCACAAGACAAAACAGCTAAGCTTGAAACGCTGAACCAAAGGGCAACTCTTTTAGCTGATAGGCTAACCGGTGCATCATCAGATGAAATTGTTTTGGTGCCATGTAATGTCGGGTAAGTGCAAAATAAAACTTCACTTTAAAATGCTTCCATTCGCTAATTTATTAAATTTTATGATCTAACCATATGTCTTTGCCTAGTTTCCATTGGATTCTCAGTGTAATTGAACCTTACAAGGATACTATTTATGTGTTGGATTCCCTTAGTTCCCGCATTCGAGATGATGATTGTAAATACGTAATGGAAATGTGAGTTCAGATTTCTGTCAGTAAATTTATATTTTAATATAAATTTTATATAACAAATATTCATAACGTATGAAGGGCATTACGCTTGTTTAATTCTACCAAGGGAAGGAAAGGGAGAAAAAATGCTAAGTGGGAAGTAGTTAAGGTATGTATACTTTTGTTTAACATATATTGGAATGTGTATAATTTTCGTTAACTATTTGACAATAATTACCATATATAGGCTCCTCAACAACCGGATGCGAAACAATGCGGTTTTTTTGTGATGAGATACATGAAACAAATTATTGAAGAAGTTGAGACTATCGAGAGAGATTCACTGAGATCAATAGTAACTATATTAAGCTTATCTCAAATTCTTTGACATAACTATTTAGAATTGCAAAGTGATCAGTGTTGATTGTTTTTCCCATTAACCACTCGCCAATTTAATTTGTCTGTGTTCACAGTTCACAAAACAGGTTACTCTCGTGATCAAATTGATGAGGTTCGGGCCGAGTTGACGGAGTGCATTCAAGATCATATTTCTGAATAGGTTTGGAATCATACAAGATCATTATTCTATTTAGATTTAAGTTCATGGAATGATGTTTTTTTTTAAAAGTAGCTTACATTATATTGTATTTTCTATAATTTCTAATTCCATTTTTTTAGGCAGTGTTAAAGGATAGTTATGAGATCGAGCTTCAGAAGTTGGCCCAATCGCGGATTGATTATGAAACTTGTGAATTGAAAAACTCGTGAAACTCTTAAGTGATTGATGATGTGTTGTAAAACTTGTGAGTTTGGAAAACTTGTCACATGCAGTGAAAGGATGTTGCTTGCATTAATATGCAAGTACAAGATATCTGTATAATAGTTATCAGTGTAAATTTTCTAGCTTTTGTAATCTTCTGTCAGTGTAATATATAGGGAGGAAGATGTTGACCTGTTTAG
>JAGFNQ010007154.1:0-169691 GCA_024364735.1 Boesenbergia rotunda | reverse complement strand
TGCTGGCCGCGTGGGGGTATAGGAGGTCATATCAACCCAACAATCTATTTCAATGTTCCTAGAACAAGGAAGAAATTTGATGTTACCCTAGAAATAATCGCTGAGCATAAAAGGGAGATGCAGGAGGCGAAGATGCAAATTTCACAACAAGATGTACGCATCCAAAAACTTGAAGCTATGATGCATAAAAGGGGTGCATGGGAAAATTCAATTGATGACAAAGGTAGTTGCTCGGTGAAGTTTCATCAGATGAATATTGACGAAGATGATGTACAGATTATCCGTAAAGATGATGTGTTACAGGTATAATAAAAGCAAAGTTATAGTTATATTCATTTTTAGTATAGCGTTATAAACTGAAAATAATCGAAATGCCTTTTTATATTTTAGGGTCAATCAGTTGCGCTGACATTGGAATCTGCCACAAAAATTGCTGCATATGGTACAATTGTTGGTTTCAATGGACAGGATAAAATGCTTCACGGTGTTCCATTTCCCATTAATTGCATTCGAGTCTCCATTGATCAAGCAGTGGACAAATCAGCTCGTTTGCCATATCCAATTCCAAGTGAATGTGAAGTCATTGGTGATGCCATAGGATCTGTTGTGGCTTGGCCTGAACAGCAGATTGTGAAGCAAGAGAAGGTATATGAGTTATTATAGTTCAAGTTAAATTGTGACTGTATTATTATTCAACCTAGCTATCTAACTTGTTTACATTTGATATTATTAGAAGCCTGGAAGGAAGAAGTTTGAACAACCACAAAAGAAACCTAGTTTGTCAACAAGTGTCCCAAGATCATTACATATGTTATATTGTTACAGTAAGCATGCTCTAGATGGAGGAAGGTGTATATCACTGCGTTTAGATAATGAAGTTTTTGATGAAGATTGTGAACTTTTTCTGGACCTTGAGGATATAAATTCTTTGTATCATTTGGAGCCAATTTCAGTAAATTTGATCGTTGCCTACATATGGTAAGTGAAATTATTTAAGCAATTTCAGAAACATTTTCTTCACAGATGATGTTTTATATTCATTAATGAAACATTATGAGTGATCCTTATGTTTGCTTTACATTATTGTTTCGTATCTTAATTTTATTTTCTTTGCATTGATAGGTGTCTGTATAAAAAGAAGCTGAAAGATAACACTACAAAGAAATTTAGATTTATGAATCCCCATAAAATCCCATTTCTAGCAAAAATGGCACAAGACAAAACAGCTAAGCTTGAAACGCTGAACCAAAGGGCAACTCTTTTAGCTGATAGGCTAACCGGTGCATCATCAGATGAAATTGTTTTGGTGCCATGTAATGTCGGGTAAGTGCAAAATAAAACTTCACTTTAAAATGCTTCCATTCGCTAATTTATTAAATTTTATGATCTAACCATATGTCTTTGCCTAGTTTCCATTGGATTCTCAGTGTAATTGAACCTTACAAGGATACTATTTATGTGTTGGATTCCCTTAGTTCCCGCATTCGAGATGATGATTGTAAATACGTAATGGAAATGTGAGTTCAGATTTCTGTCAGTAAATTTATATTTTAATATAAATTTTATATAACAAATATTCATAACGTATGAAGGGCATTACGCTTGTTTAATTCTACCAAGGGAAGGAAAGGGAGAAAAAATGCTAAGTGGGAAGTAGTTAAGGTATGTATACTTTTGTTTAACATATATTGGAATGTGTATAATTTTCGTTAACTATTTGACAATAATTACCATATATAGGCTCCTCAACAACCGGATGCGAAACAATGCGGTTTTTTTGTGATGAGATACATGAAACAAATTATTGAAGAAGTTGAGACTATCGAGAGAGATTCACTGAGATCAATAGTAACTATATTAAGCTTATCTCAAATTCTTTGACATTAACTATTTAGAATTGCAAAGTGATCAGTGTTGATTGTTTTTCCCATTAACCACTCGCCAATTTAATTTGTCTGTGTTCACAGTTCACAAAAACAGGTTACTCTCGTGATCAAATTGATGAGGTTCGGGCCGAGTTAATGGAGTGCATTCAAGATCATATTTCTGAATAGGTTTGGAATCATACAAGATCATTATTCTATTTAGATTTAAGTTCATGGAATGATGCTTTTTTTAAAAGTAGCTTACATTATATTGTATTTTCTATAATTTCTAATTCCATTTTTTTAGGCAGTGTTAAAGGATAGTTATGAGATCGAGCTTCAGAAGTTGGCCCCAATCGCGGATTGATTATGAAACTTGTGAATTGAAAAACTCGTGAAACTCTTAAGTGATTGATGATGTGTTGTAAAACTTGTGAGTTTGGAAAACTTGTCACATGCAGTGAAAGGATGTTTGCTTGCATTAATATGCAAGTACAAGATATCTGTATAATAGTTATCAGTGTAAATTTTCTAGCTTTTGTAATCTTCTGTCAGTGTAATATATAGGAGGAAGATGTTGACCTGTTAGTTGAGCATGAAGATGCTACAAACTGCAAACGAGCATGTCTCTACCTCACAAGTCCATCTAGGTATGCTTTATATTCTTTTGTAGTTGTAACATATGGAGGTATGTGAAGCAGTCTTTCTTGATAACACCCAAGTATGCTCACCCCAGTCATAATGTTTTATTCTAATTTTTTATTATTTTTTCCTAATAATATTCTCTGTTGCCAGTATGTGAAGCTGAGCTACATGTGGAGGTATACACTGTTTTATTCTGATTTAAATTTTGTATACAACCTGATTACCACTGCAACCACCTTCTGGTTCATTCAAATCTTCCAGGTATGATGATGACCTTGAGCAATTTCTAAAAGGATACTGACAAAGTGTAATAAGCTTTTGCCATTTCAGTCAAAAAAGAGAAACTATCACACTCGATTATCCCAATTTTTATACTGATATAGCCTTTATTCTTCATTTTAATCTGATTGAATTGCATGTTGATCTGTGCAGGTTTTTCAGATTTGCGAAGCTACAGACAATCAATGTTCTCTGGCCGGCTAATCAAGTTCTTCACTGTGAGTTATGGGCTAATCAAGTTCTATATGCGTAGGTGAGGTAAGTTACTATTAGTTTTGACTTGAGAATTTTGTGCCAGCTATTTGCCTATCCATTTAATTTTTATCTGTTAATTATTCTTAGTTTTTTCTTATTTCGATTGCATCTGCAAAAGCATTGAACTTTAAAAATATTGTCTATCCTCCACTTGTTCCATTCTATTAAAGGCAATATCTTCTCTCTCAACATTTTCCTTAAGCTTATATATCTTTCTTATCTACTTTTGCAGCACACAAGGCAAATGGTGTGAGCTCACTATGGGGCCACAAACTTAGAGGTAAGTAATTGAAAAGGATAATTGGTTTGTTACTTGTTAGTTATATTACCTTTGCTTTCCATCTTTTTGTGAAGGATTATTTTTCAGAATGATGTCTTGATGTTTAAAAGCTTGCTAAATGTCGAAAATGATTCTGATCCCAGACTGTCTCTTGTATCTCATGATCAAAGTGTCTTCTTTTTGCAGATCAGTTTTATATGTCGTGGAACAGCTTTACAGATGGGCCTTTCAGTCGTTATGTATATGCATTAGTAAGTTCTATTGTTCAATAGTTATAGAAGTCCACTGAATGCATGCTATCTCAAAATTTCTTAGCCCATGCTATTATATAACGTTACATGATGCTACTGGTCATATAAAATTGCGTTATCTTTTTTATCCAACAAACTAGTGATACCTGTGAGCTTTTATTTGTCTTGTCTGGGAATTCCTTGGACTTCAAAATTAGAATATTAAATACTTGTCTTTGATCGATTATCCTTGTATACTATTTGGTCACTGTACTAGTGAATTTTTTGGTTCTATTATGCTTCTTTTTTTATTGGATTATTTGAAGCTTCTTTTTCACTTTAAATTTGGCATCATCAACTCTTGTATCTGAATTGTTTGCAGAATTAATATGCATTCTTATTTAAGATCCGTGCTTACTTTGGATTTGTTCATATGCAGAATTCATATATCGACCGGAGTTTCTTGTCTAATGGTCTCAATATTTGTTGGACTACATTATCATCTCGTATATGCTATATGATGCTTCTACATTATCATCTCGTATACACTATATGATGCTTCTTTAGTTTTGGTAACCTGTGTTCTGACTCTTCTGAGCCTCTTAGGCTCTTTCTTTTTTCCAGATGCAGTTTCTAGATTAACGATACTCTCCCTGTTGTTTGAAGTTCTCTTAAGTTAGTTATTTTTAAAATTATTGATTTTTTTCATGTCAATTTCCAGAGTAAGCTTTGCTTTTCCAGTTCAGCAAGTGGTACAGTTGCTGAAGGAGACAACAAAACAGAAGAAAAGTAAGTCCTTGAAGATTTGACATTTTTTTTTCATTTTTTTTAACTCTTTGAACTTTGCAAATGGTTCATGGTTGATAATTGTTTTCTCGTTTTCTCTGTGAAAGTCAGCTATTCAGAATCAGACCCTTTATAATATTTAAAATCCATGTTTTTCTTGTTGAGTTCTTGGAACTAATGTTGAGACTAAATATTCAGTGTGTTTTTTTAATCTGTAATTTTTATCAATTTTCTTTTTAACAAGTCAAAACTATTGATACAATGCCAATGATTCTTCCTTAGGACCCACGATGGTTTTGTGAATGCATCTTAATAATTTAACTTGCACATAATTGTAGCTCCGGCCTCTCATACTGTTTCATTCTTGACAAAATCTTCTCTTCTTTGGTGAACAGGACATCAGAACATGGAATTTCTGGTAGGGAACCTTCTGAAACTCATTTTCTTTCCTTGTTTGATTGTGTCATTTAGTTCTAATACATCAAATGTTTTCTACTTTGCTTTAAGCTGTCATTTAGTTCTAATATATCAAATGTTTTATTTTTAATAAAGAGGTGACACTTTTGTCACATAACATTACTGTGCCTTTGTAGGTGGTTTTTAGAACACTGTTAGCTTCCTTGGTGCCTATAGTTGGTTTCAACGCAGTGATGACATCTGAGCATTTTGCTTCGTTTTTGGTTTGCCATTCAATATCAAATCTCATGACATATTATTTTTCTATGCTTTATGAGAGTTATATGACTTAAGGACCAAAATTTTGTTGGTACTGGCTTCATTCTGCATGATATATGACTGATGTTAAGTTCCCTTAAGAAATTGCTACTATTTAGTATGAATAGTTTCAATCTACATTCTAACAGTACCATGTTTACATAACATAATCTATAATCTTATTTAAGTAACTTGCTACTTTACTGAGAGCCATGTTGCAACTTGATGATGATGAGGTGCGAGTTTCTGCAACAAAAGTCATGGGAATCATGTCTCAGGTACAACATCTTTTATGTGATTGATTTTTGGGATTTGTGTCTATTGCAAGACAGTGGTCTGAAGTTGATTACCATATTTGGTCTAGCTGTGAAATGATAGATGAATCTACTATTAGAGAAATACTTACAACAACTTGCTACAAATGCTTCTGCTTCGTTTTAGTTTCTTTAAGATGCTTTATGAGATTTTTTGTATACTTTTGTTTTATTTTGCATTGAGGCACTGATGTACAATCTTATTTATTCTCAGTACATGGAAGATAATGAGTTCCAGGATCTGCTACAAGTACTTATGGATATGACTGAATCTGCAACCTAGTTCATTAGACATAGATCTTTTCAGTTAAAGAATGGGAGTGGCCCAGTAAGACTTGCCGTTGAGCGTTGTGCTCTGCATATTTTTCAGTTAACAAAAGGTTAGTGTTACATTGATTCTGTTTATCATAATCTCTAATAGTTCATCTAGGTATGCTTTATATTCTTTTTAGTTGTCACATATGGAAGCAGTCTTATTTGTGTGTATATAATCTCTTATCCCAATTTATTATTTTTATGCAGTGTTAAAGTAGATCGAGTTAACAAGCAGCCCCAAAGAACAACTTGTGAATGATGAAGTTTTATAGAACTTGTGAATTGAGATATTTTTTGTATTTAATATGGAATACAAACACTTTTGTAAATAATGCACTGTATTATAAGTGAATTTTGTAAACTATTATCAGTGTAAATTGTGAATATTATCAATTGTGAATAAAAATGCTTGTAAATTGTGAATATTGTAAATTGTGAATATTATCAATTGTGAATAAAAATGTTTATAAATTGTGAATATTATAAATTGTGAAAAACACTGCCTATTAAAAAGACAACGTTTTTTAAGTAACAATACACAACACGATTTTTGCGTTGTCTTTGTGCCAAACCACAACGCTTTTTCCGCGTTGTCTTTGATACCCGACTTTTAACAACAGCGTCAATAACAACGCTTTTTAAAAACCAATAGACAACGCGAAAAAAGCGTTGTCTTTGCTCCAAACCACAACGCGGAAAAAGCGTTGTCGTAGATATACTTTCTACAACGGCTTCATCAACATCGCTTTTTAAGCATTAACGACAACGCGAAAAAAGCGTTGTTGTTTAACTTTTTTCTTGTAGTGTGCGTTCAGTTTGGCATTATTGCATTCATCTTGTTGCTGCAATTTTTTTTTATATTCTGCATTTCTGAATCTATTTCTACATGTAGTTGTTTCTGAATTGGGCAACTTCATCTCAGCAATTCTAAATTTATCAATTCGGAAGCTAACCTTAAGCACTTGAAACCAGGAGCTTTAATTGACTTGCATCCAATTTGTATCAGAATTTCTTCTTTCATTTCTGAATTTCAGCCTTCACTGTTCTGAATCTTTGTGTCGGATCTGATTTCCTTCATTCAACCATGCATAGCACTTCTCTAAGGGATGTATTTCCAAAGCTGATTGATCAGTGCCAAGTCGGAATTTATCAGATTAAATTTCTGAATTTAGTATCCGTTCTTGTGGCACATCAAAATTTCATTTGGTATCAAGGTTGTTAAATTGTTTGCAATTAGAATCAAGTGAAATCTTGACACAGTTTTTGTATCAGTCCGGTTCTAGATTGCTAGCATTGGTCTGTCTTGAGTTGAATTTGTTGCTTCATTGCTTAGCATTTGTTTTGCCTTTGAAATCAGAATCGGCTTTCAAAATTGATTAAGTGCTTTAATTGATTATGTGGTCAATTGGTTGAATCATTCATTGCCATCACTTGGTTTAGTCATGAGCTAAATTTCCTTAATTTCATTGCATTTCCATTTCAGATTGAAATCAAACCCAAATCTTTATTTAAAACCCAAATTCACAAACGACACATAAACACGAGCTCGAACCAAACAAACTTCAACTAGTCCCGAGGAAAAATACGACCTGTGGCCCCTTTACTACGTTTTCGTATTTTGATTGCAAAAAGGATTTCCACCATATTTTTAAATATTCTAAATTCTGATGGTCCCACAATTCGTGACAACTTAACCTAGTATTTCGGGTTCGTCAAATTTTTGGCGCCGTTGCCGGGGAAGCAACTAGTTGATTTGTTTGATTTTTGCTTGTGTGCTTATAGACATATCATTGGGTTCTATTTTCTTTTGCTTTATCTTTTGTATACGGTTGCTGCTATTTTTCTTGTTTGTTTTGTGACAGGGCTGTAAGATCAAAATGTTTTCACCAGAGGAGTATACAGAGCTCAAAGATGCACTGGTGGGGTTAAAAAATGTGTTTAAGCACTGGAATTCCCAACTAAGACACAACAGTGATTCATCTACTTACCAGTAGCCATGTCAGCAATTTCAGCAGCAAAACCAAGCTTTTCAGCAATCCCATTTGAATTTTCAGCAACCAAACTTTCAGTTTCAGCAAGGGTGTTTAGATAATCAGAATTTTCAGCAACCACCCTTCCATCAAGTTCAACCAAACCAGTTTTTTCAGCCACCATTACAACAATTCCAGCAACCACAACAATACCAGCAGCCATGTCAGCAATTTCAGCAAGATTTTTAGCATCTTAACCAAAATTTCCAGCAGCCTTTTGTAAGTTTTCAGCAAGGAAATAATCAATTTCAGCCTCAACCTTAGCCATGGCAGCAAGAATTCCAACCTATACAGAATTTTCAACAACCTCTTCAATATTCACAGCCATACGATCCAAATTTTCAGTTTCAAAACCAGAATTTTCAGCCACTCAAATTCAGTTTTCACCACCACAATTTCAACCTCAGATCCAAGAATTCCAGGGCTACAATTTTCAGCAATCTCCACCAACTTGTGAACCAAATTTTCAGCAGTTTAATCAGCCTGTGCAACCATTTGATCAGCCCCCACAGTTTCCATTTCAGCATGCACAGCCTACTCTTGGTCTTCAGCAGCCTTATGTTACTTTTCAAGACCAACAAGAGCTTGAGGCTCAACAACAAAGGTTTGGGGAAATTGTGCAACAAAGAATTCAAAATCTCAGAAGGAAAATGGGACAATTGGCTAGTGATTTGAATCAGATAAAAGCCCAAAGATCAAATAATTATCTTCTCAAGCTACTTTTAATTCTGAGAGCCCCGGAGTTGATTTTATCTTAGTTCAAGGTGACCCTAGTGCATGGCCAAGTCTTTCTTCAAGTGATCTTGCAAATTTAGTGGAAGAAGAAGAAGAAGTCATCAAATATAAGGCACCTACAGCATGCATTCCTCCGGAGATTCCTACTCAAAATCCATTTCCAAATTTTTTAGCTCAAGAAGAAGATTCTGAAGCTCCACAGGACCATTCTCATTTTTTATTTTGTGATGATAGTATTATTGATGGTCTTAATTTTTCTGATATTGTTGTTGTAGATATTACAGGAGAAGCATGCATAGGAGATGATTCCATAGGTGTAGGGGATTGCACTAAGCCCCAGGGACCACCACCATTTCCAAAAAGTGTAGGGACTTGCATGATGGGAGCAAGTACCCAAGGATCACCTATTCCAGCTGGATGTCCACCAGAATTTGAGCCTGAGATGGAGGTATTTCTTGTAGACCCAACAGACATTTTTCAGCATGATCAGGTAAGTATTTCTTCGTTTCCTTTAGAAAATTTCAGAAAGATGTCTAGAAGTGCAGGTGAAGCATGTATTGATATATTTTTTGTGAGAAATAATGATGGAAATTCCATAGAGGCACCCAGGCTTGATTTTATTCGTTGTGACACATTTATTGATTTATCTTATGTAGAAACTGAGTGTGAAAATTTTTTGGAGATGCCTGAAATTGATGTTATTTATTGTGATGAATCTCTTGCTATATATTATGCTGAATTTGAATGTGAAAATATTATAGAGGTGCCTCAAATTGATTTCATGGGTTACAATGCATTGCTTGACACATTTTTGGTGGATATTAATTGTGAAAAATTCCTTGAGGTGTCGAAAATTGATTTTATTGGATGTGATGCATTTTTGGATACATTTTATACAAAGACTGATATTAGTTCATTTCTTTCTTACCTCGCAGGGTCCAGAAGACTTCTGGAGTGGGTGCTTCATCTGAACAGACTCAAACCTCCTGGAAGGTGTTCCAAAAAGAATAAAGAGGGAGTAGATTTTACTTTAATTCGAAAAACTCTACCTCTTAAATGGGTCTTGTATCTAAATAACCTTCGGCCACCTGAACAGATTGCAGTTAAGTCCAAGTGTGGGGGAGCGATACACCGTAAAGTTGAACAAATGAAAGAAGCTCTTTCGCATACCCCGACTCCTCCAATATCACGATGGAGGCTGTTTCTTGATAGACTCCGACCGCTAGAAATAAAAGGGAGTTTGATCTTCTTGACTTTTCCTTTATTGCCTGTTTTCACATTTAAAATGAGTTCTTGCTGATAAATACAACATGAATAAAAGTCATTGTAAATACCATGTCTTTTGTTTTAGCACTTTTTCTTGCATAACTAGGAATAAATGTATCCCTTAGGTTATCTCCATAGCATTTTAGAGCCTTTTGAAAATAAATTAAATTTGGTTGTTAAAACTTAGGGTTTGAACTCATGGATGAAATCTTGGATGCTTGAGTACTACTTTGCTTTAAATTCTTAATTGAGGACTTGAGATGAGTTATTTTTGCCTAGTGATGTTTAGCCTTATATTTGTGACACATACATGTTATTGTACTCTAGAACTTGCTTAGGTTTTTTCAAAACCATATTTCAATGATTGAATCACATCTATAGAGGCTAATAAATTTGTTTACCTTTCCATATCAATTCTTGATACAAATCATGTTCTTTCTATTTTTCTTTCCTTATCTTCTACTTTTAACCATGCTTTTACAGGGACTTGTTTGTTTGGGGGATGTTCTTTGATGTTATTTTGCCCGAGACGGACAGAGTATTAAGTGTGGGGGAGTGGCTAGTGTTTTGGAAGCATTTGTGTATAAAAGATGCATTTCACATTCAAGGAGGGAAAATTCTTTGAGATGGAGGCCAAAAGGTGCCGGATTTAAGTGAGTTTGGTATCAAGAATAAACAAGAATGATTGTTAAGGAAGAGGAACCATTGGAGCATTCAGATTTTGGTTGTTAAATTGGAGATTCAAGCCATTCTTTGCCAAGTTAATTCGAAAAAAAAAGAAGTTGAGCCAAAAAGAGAAAAAAAAAAGAGTTTGCTATGGAGCATGTTTCGGCCATTATGATAGAGGATGAATTGCATGTGGAATCAATGCAAAAACTGAGCCAAAGTGGAAAAGGAATGTGTGCCAACTAGAGAAAGGTGTGTATTAAAAGGGAGTTGCAAGAGTTAGCAAAGGTTATATGTGAGCATCAAAAATTTTGTCTCTGATTGCTATTTGATGTCTCAAACTCTCTGATATGAATGTTGATCCGAATGAGTCCATTAGAAGATTGGAGAGCAGAAAAAAAATAGAAAAACAAAACAGTTTGGAAAACAGAAAAAAAAGAAAACAAAGCAGAATTTTGAGTTTGGTTTCACTTGAGGGCTCTAGATCTGGGAGAAGTTTAGAAGCTACTGGTTTTGAGAAATCAGATATGAATAAAAAGAAGCTGCAATTGAAATAAGGAAGCTGGCAGCTGAGAAAAAAAAACAAAAAAAAATAGTTTGAGAAAAATAAAGGAACAAAGTTGGCACACAATGAGTTGTTGGCACCATGAAATCAGTGGGGATTCTCATCCGAATCAGAGTTTTGTTCCAATACATTTTGATTTCAGTAGAGAAAAGAAAGGAATAGAAAAAAACAGAAAAGAAAAGAGAAGAGGCAAAATGGCACGCAAGAGGAAAAATTGGCACAAAGGAATTCATGAATTCTTTTCATCAAATTTTGAAAGAGCAATGTCAAAGCCCCATTTCATCCCACTTTGATTTCATTATATGGACTGAAAGGAGGGAAAATGGCAAAATGCATCAAAAATATCCTTGAGCATTCAAGTCTTCCATTCCATCAAATTTGCTATTTTCATGTCTTTTATTTCATTTCTACCATTTCATATGTCTTTCATTTTTGAATAAACTTTTATAGATGATTGATTATAATCATGAATAATGGTAGAGAGTAGATAACAAGCAAGCCTATGGTAGTGCAAGAAGCATGTGTGTTTGAGTGAGCTCCATTTCCATCATGTATTTAGAACTTAGGAAGATAGCCACCAAAAACTTCCCTTGAAAGGCTAGTGAGTGAAATTCATCTCAATGAATATGAAGGTTGAAATTGCTAAGTTATTGATTTAAGGATAAGATACTAATCCATAGAGTTTTGGTTTTTGAGAATTAACAACCCTAGGTAATTTTTTTTCATTTGCTTCTAATTATGCTTTAGAAAACCAAAGGGATACATACTTAGTGGTTTCGCGAGACACTCAAGCTTAAGTGTGGGGGAGTTGATAAGTACCATTTTGTTGACTATTTTAATTGCTAAAATCCATGTTTGACCCATGTTTTACTTGCTTAATTATGATTTTACCCTAGGTTTTAGAACTTCCTCTTATTTTGGACTTAATTGCAAATTTACACATATTTGGATTATTTGGCCACTAAATTTTCGATCTATTTTTGTAGGCATGAAAGGTTCATGGACCTAGGGCATATTGGGACAAACTTGAGTCGGAAGTGACCCAGATCGAGTTATCAAGATTAGGATTAAATCTGGGCCGTCCGATTCAAAAGCGGCTAGATCTGAGCCATCCGGGACCATCTGAAGCAATCCGAGCTAGGGTTAGGGTTGATCAAGCACTCTGATCATGATATGAAGGTTTCATCCCAATCAGAGCTCATTCAACCGTTGGATCAAGCTCAGAGGGCTGTAGATCGTTCATTCAAAGATTAGGGTGATCTGGACCATCCGTTGCTAATCTGGAGGATCCGAGCTACCACAAGGCAGATCCTGACCCCTGATCATCATCATTAAAGTTTGGCTCAAATCAGAGCAAGATCAGCCGTTGGATCTCCTCCGATCAATCTGGGCCATCCATTCTTATGTACTTAAAGAAATTTTCCCAGCTCCTCAGCCTTCGTCGCGTCTTCCTCGCCGCAGCTCGTCTTCTTCAATAGTTTAGCGATTTTCTTCATCGTTTCTTCAATTTCTTCGTTTGAAGGCGTGACCACCTCAATTCGAGGCTCATCCTTAAGTGACAGCAAGGATTCGGATTGAGGCTTAGCTTAATTGGCGAATTTTCAGTTATTAGCAGTAGATTTCGTTTCTGCCATTTCATTTCTGAATCTTGTATCAGATGATTCATTTTCTTGTATGGATCGTTTCCTTCTCAATTCGAGGCTCATCCTTGAGTGACAGCAAGGATTTCTTGAGCTGAGATGAGAGATTGAGGCTTAGTTAATTTCGGTTATTAGCTGTAATCTCATTTCTGTTTCTGAATTTCGTATCAGATTGCTTAGTTACAGTTTCTGATTGTTTTGCTTAAGTTAGGTTTATTTTCTGCAAGTATAATAGCTAGGGAATGTGTTTAGTGGATAATTGCTTTTTATTTCAGTATATCTCTTGCTTCATGTTTGCGTACCAACTGAAACTTTAGTGTCAGCCCTGTTTTGCCATTTCATTTCTGATTTCTGTAGTTTCATTCAATTCGATTTATGTCCAGCTTAATTCCTGCAATTAGAGATCACATTTAGTGTGTTAATGTATTAGGTTCGAGTTTGTTTCTCATTCAGCTTTAATTCTGAATTTTTAGCTCAATTTGTTCATTACGTATCAACCTTTTTTCTGTAAATTCCTTTAGTTTCTGATTTTGCAGTTTATATTGAATTCAATTTGTGTTCAGTTTAACTCCCGAAATGAAGAATAACACTTAGTGTGATAGTGCATTCCTAAGCTTGCTTCGCATTTGTGTTTCATTGCTACATTTTACTTAGCTTGTAATGTATTAGTCTATTCCTTCTTATTGATTCCATTTCTGCAAGAGTTCATTTCAGTTTCTGAATTGCGAATAGGTGAGAATCAGTTCTAATATTTCTCCTGAGTGTTAGTTGCGACTTTAGCAAGTGGATTTGCGAGTTTTAGCATTTGGTTTGCTTGTTAATGTGTTGCGTTCAGTTTGGCATTACTGCATTCATCTTGTTGCTGCAATTTTTTTTTATATTCTGCATTTCTGAATCTATTTCTACATGTAGTTGTTTCTGAATTGGGCAACTTCATCTCAGCAATTCTAAGTTTATCAATTCGGAAGCTAACCTTAAGCACTTGAAACCAGGAGCTTTAATTGACTTGCATCCAATTTGTATCAGAATTTCTTCTTTCATTTCTGAATTTCAGCCTTCACTATTCTGAATCTTTGTGTCGGATCTGATTTCCTTCATTCAACCATGCATAGCACTTCTCTAAGGGATGTATTTCCAAAGCTGATTGATCAGTGCCAAGTCGGAATTTATCAGATTAAATTTCTGAATTTAGTATCCGTTCTTGTGGCACATCAAAATTTCATTTGGTATCAAGGTTGTTAAATTGTTTGCACTTAGAATCAAGTGAAATCTTGGCACTATTTTTGTATCAGTCCGGTTCTAGATTGCTAGCATTGGTCTGTCTTGAGTTGAATTTGTTGCTTCATTGCTTAGCATTTGTTTTGCCTTTGAAATCAGAATCGGCTTTCAAAATTGATTAAGTGCTTTAATTGATTATGTGGTCAATTGGTTGAATCATTCATTGCCATCACTTGGTTTAGTCATGAGCTAAATTTCCTTAATTTCATTGCATTTCCATTTCAGATTGAAACCAAACCCAAATCTTTATTTGAAACCCAAATTCACAAACGACACATAAACACGAGCTCGAACCAAACAAACTTCAACTAGTCCCGAGGAAAAATACGACCTGTGGCCCCTTTACTACGTTTTCATATTTTGATTGCAAAAAGGGCTTCCAGCATATTTATAAATATTCTAAATTCTGATGGTCCCACAATTCGTGACAACTTAACCTAGTATTTCGGGTCCATCAAATTTTTGTGGTTCCGTCCCCGGCAACGACGCCAAATTTGATAACCGTTTTTGTCGTGTTACGCTTTTAAATACAATTTAAAATATCGAATTCCTCTAAACTAATGTAGCATAGAGTAACTCGAGTCATCTCCCAACGAATGTAGTTGAAGCATGATAATTTTTAGAATCGTATTTTATTGCTTTTGGATTTTGGATGATAACTGGGTTTGGATTTGAGTTGCTAAGACTAATAAACGAAAGACAATGCAGGTAACAAATCTAATTTCGGAAATGAATACAGAAATTGTAAACGAAGCTTTAAAGGAGCTACTGCAACAATCTGGAATTTCCACAAATTGCTGAAATAAATGTTGGATAGAAAATGAAACTGCTGCCAAAAATTTGAAGTGTTGATTACAATTGCAGAAAATGAAAGATAGTTAAACTTAATTGAATCCAAACGAAACAAGAACTTCAAACTATTGAAAGAAGCATTGAAAGCATGGATTAAGCTAAGTTAACTGCAACAACTGGAAACCATTTATTAAAGAAATTCATAGAACACCTAACAATGTATCAAACTGAGCCAAAAATGCAAGCAACCAAACATGGAAGATCAACAATTTATAGATGGATTGAACACACAATTGAAAGAAATCAACTGGCACAACCCAACTCATCAGACAAATACCAACTCTAATGAAGAATTGCTATGAAAAATTGGATCGGATCAATGAGCTATAAGGGAAGCTACTGGAAATCTGCTGCCGGAAGGAAACGGTGAAGAACTTCTGTGAAATGGAATTGCTGAAGACATTTGCTACGAATTGAAGCTGCTGAGAAGTAAATTGAATTGCTGTGTAGAAATGAATTGGCTACTGAAGCTGAAGGAAAGCTGCTGTAGATGAAAGCTGCCGGAAGGAAAAGCTACTGAATCGGATGAACTGCTGAAGAAAAAACATGTGAAACATTAAACTGCTGAAGAAGAAAAACGATGGCTGGAAATGAAACTACTGCCGTGAAGAAGAAAAACAGGAATGCTATGAGAAAATTGATCTGCTATGAAGAAACTGCCACTCGACCCCTTGAAGAGCTGAACTGCTTTGAAAGAAAATGAAGCTGGAAATCGTCGGTGAAGTGGATCGTCGCTCCCGAGCAACCGCATACGAGAGTGAGATATCAGCTAGGGTTTGGAACCCCTGAGCCCTAGCTGTGGTTGGCGTCTAGATGGAGGAGAGTGGATGGAAGCTTGATCGAGTCGGGAACCCCTCAAACTCGAGAGAAAGCTGTCGGTCGGCGGCGATGAAGTGGAAGGCGGATGGAGTTGATCGGATCGAGTCGGGAACCCCTCAAACTGCAATCGATCAAGCTCCGGTCGGCTAGGATTGGAACCCCTAACCCTAGCTTGCGGCGGCGGTGAAGATGGTGGTGATGGAACTCCGCCGGCGGTGAAGGTAGATGAACGAGTCGGGAACCCCTCAAACTCGATTGATCGAAGCTCCGACCGACTAGGGTTGGAACCCCTAACCCTAGTTGCGGCGACGATGAAGATGGGGGAGAAGAAAAATTGCCGCGTGCCCTGCGTGTGGAGTTGATGAAGTGCCGAGAGGATGCGTGCCCTAGCTGCTGCGTGCCCCTTTTGTTCGTCTCGGCTGCACGTGGTTCGGTTAGCCAAGTCACTCACAGATCAGCTTGGGTTCAGTCCACAGCTCAGTCCAGCTCCAGCCAGCTTCAGCTCTGGTTCAGTCAATGGTTCAGTCAAGCCAAGCAGCTAGGTTCGGTCAGCCTTGGGTTGAATCAGATTCAGCAAATGGGTTCAATCTCAGCCCAGCTCATCAGTTGGTTCAACCAACCCAGCCCTGAAGTTGGGTCAACCCAGTCAGTCCTTTGGTTCAGCCCCTCAATCAACCCAGCTCAGCTTTGGTTCGGTCCACTTCAGCCCTGGTTCAGCCAAGCCAGCTCAGAAGAGAATTAGCCCAGCAGTTGGTTCGGTCCAGCTTGGGTTCACAACTCAAAAGGAAATTAACAACGGACGGCTGATATCGATTTGGCTTCATCCAACGGTCAGATCTCTTCAGATCTGAACCAAACTCCATAGATCCCATTTAATGATCCTGATCTACCTGTTCCCAGCTTGGATTAACTAGATCAGTGGTGGATGGTCCAGATCTTCCTTTTTCTTGAATGGATGGTCTAGAACATCTTGAGCTCGATCCAACGGTCAGATCACTTCTGATTTGGCTGAAATTTTCAGATCATGATCTCTGGTCATGATTGATTCTATCTTGGACTCGGATCGATCAAAAGTTGACCGATGGCTCAGATCTAGCCATTCTCTGGAATGGACGACTCCTATTAATCCGATGCTTGATCCTTTTGATCTGGATCCAATCCTGACTCAAGTATGATGAAATTTGATCTAGGTCCATGATCAATTGAAGCCTACAAAATGATGTTCAAATTTAGTGCCAAAAATATCCCAAATATACAAAGATTTGAATTAAAAGCCAAAATAAGGGAAATACATGAAACCTAATACAATTGCAAACTTAAGCATATAAAAGTGGATCAAACATGGATTTTAGAGCCTAAAATAATCAACAAAAATGAAATCCATGTTTGATCCACTTTTATATGCTTAAGTTTGCAATTGTATTAGGTTTCATGTATTTCCCTTATTTTGTCTTTTAATTCAAATCTTTGTATATTTGGGATATTTTTGGCAGTAAATTTGAACATCATTTTGTAGGCTTCAATTGATCATGGACCTAGATCAAATTTCGTCAGACTTGAGTCAGGATTGGATCCAGATCAAAAGGATCAAGCATCGGATTAATAGGAGCCGTCCATTCCAGAGAACGGCTAGATATGAGCCATCAGTCAACTTCTGGTCGATCCGAGTCCAAGATAGAATCAATCATGACCAGAGATCAAGATCTGAAAATTTCATCCAAATCAGAAGTGATCTGACCGTTGGATCGAGCTCAAGATGTTCTAGACCATCCATTCAAGAAAAAGGAAGATCTGGACCATCCACCACTGATCTAGTTAATCCGAGCTGGGAACAGGTAGATCAGGATCATTGAATGGGATCTGTGGAGTTTGGTTCAGATCTGAAGAGATCTGACCGTTGGATGAAGCCAAATCGATCTCAGCCGTCCGTTGTTAATTTCCTTTTGAGCTGTGAACCCAAGCTGGACCGAACCAACTACTGGGCTGATTCTCTTCTGAGCTGGCTTGGCTGAACCAGGGCTGAAGTGGACCGAACCAAAGCTGAGCTGGGTTGATTGAGGGGCTGAACCAAAGGACTGACTGGGTTGACCCAACTTTAGGGCTGGGTTGGTTGAACCAACTGATGAGCTGGGCTGAGATTGAACCCATTTGCTGAATCTAATTCAACCCAAGGCTGACCGAACCTAGCTGCTTGGCTTGACTGAACCATTGACTGAACCAGAGCTGAAGCTGGCTGGAGCTGGACTGAGCTGTGGACTGAACCCAAGCTGATCTGTGAGTGACTTGGCTAACCGAACCACGTGCAGTCGAGACGAACAAAAGGGGTACGCAGCAGCTAGGGCACGCATCCTCTCGGCACTTCATCAACTCCACACGCAGGGCTCGCGACGATTTTTCTTCTCCCCCATCTTCATCGTCGCCGCAACTAGGGTTAGGGGTTCCAACCCTAGTCGGCCGGAGCTTCGATCAACCGAGTTTGAGGGGTTCCCGACTCGTTTATCTACCTTCACCGCCGGCGGAGTTCCATCACCACCATCTTCAACGCCGCCGCAAGCTAGGGTTAGGGGTTCCAATCCTAGCCGACCGGAGCTTGATCGATTGCAGTTTGAGGGGTTCCCGACTCGATCCGATCAACTCCATCCGCCTTCCACTTCAACGCCGCCGACCGACAGCTTTCTCTCGAGTTTGAGGGGTTCCCGTCTCGATGAAGCTTCCATCCACTCTCCTCCATCTAGACGCCAACCACAGCTAGGGCTCAGGGGTTCCGAACCCTAGCTGATATCTCACTCTCGTATGTGGTTGCTCGGGAGCGACGATCCACTTCACCGACGATTTCCAGCTTCATTTTCTTTCACAGCGGTTCAGCTCTTCAAGGGGCCGAGTGGCAGTTTCTTCATAGCAGATCAATTTTCTCATAGCATTCCTGTTTTTCTTCTTCACGGCAATAGTTTCATTTCCAGCCATTGTTTTTCTTCTTCAGCAGTTTAATGTTTCACATGTTTTTTCTTCAGCAGTTCATCCGATTCAGTAGCTTTTCCTTCCGGCAGCTTTCATCTACAGCAGCTTTCCTTCAGCTTCAGTAGCCAATTCATTTCTACACAGCAATTCGATTTACTTCTCAGCAGCTTCAATTCGTAGCAAATGTCTTCAGCAATTCCATTTCACAGAAGTTCTTCACCGTTTCCTTCCGGCAGCAGATTTCCAGTAGCTTCCCTTACAGCTCATTGATCCGATCCAATTTTTCATAGCAATTCTTCATTAGAGTTGGTAATTGTCTGATGAGTTGGGTTGTGCCAGTTGATTTGTTTCAATTGTGTGTTCAATCCATCCATAAATTGTTGATCTTCCATGTTTGGTTGCTTGCATTTTTGGCTCAGTTTGATACATTGTTAGGTGTTCTATGAATTTCTTTAATAAATGGTTTCCAGTTGTTGCAGTTAACTTAGCTTAATCCATGCTTTCAATGCTTCTTTCAATAGTTTGAAGTTCTTGTTTCGTTTGGATTCAATTAAGTTTAACTGTCTTTCATTTTCTGCAATTGTAATCAACTCTTTAAATTTTTGGCAGCAGTTTCATTTTCTATCCAGCATTTATTTCAGCAATTTGTGGAAATTCCAAATTGTTGCAGTAGCTCCTTTAAAGCTTCGTTTACAATTTCAGTATTCATTTCAGAAATTAGATTCGTTACCTGCATTGTCTTTCGTTAATTAGTCTTAGCAACTCAAACCAAACCCAGTTATTATCAAAAATCCAAAAGCAATAAAATACGATTCTGAAAATTATCATGCTTCAACTACATTCGTTGGGAGATGACTTGAGTTACTCTATGCTACATTAGTTTAGAGGAATTCGATATTTTAAATTGTATTTGAAACCGTAACACGACTGAAGCGGTTATCAATGCCCCATCCTCTTCAGGTATCTTCGTTATTAAATGTCACTCTATTTCCTCAACCACCTGGGTACTTGATACTGGGTGTAGCTCACATATATGTAATGACATACAGGGGCTAAGGAATAGAAGAAGACTCGTCAAGGGAGAAGCAAATTTGCGAGTTGGAAATGGAGCAAAGATTGCTACTGTTGCCATCGGAACATATTTGCTAAAGCTCCCTACTGGACTTGACTTAGAGTTGGATAATTATTATTTTGTTCCTTCATTAATAAAGAACATTGTATCTATTTCATGCTTGAATGAAAATGATTATCATTTAATTTTAAGTAACAATTGTTGTTACATAACTTTAAATGGTGTTCTTTATGGGACCGGAACTTTGTGCAATGGTATCTACACGTTAGATTTATCCAGTGACATTTTCAATATCGAAGTTAGCAACAAACATGCTCGAATAGATAATCAAATAGACTCCTATACGTGGCATTGTCGTCTTGGCCATATAAGTAAGAAACGCATGACCAAATTACACCGATGTGGAATTCTGGAATCATTTGAACCCGGTTCATTTGATACATGCGAATCATGCTTAAAAGGCAAGATGGCCAAATTATCCTTTTCCGGAAAAGGTAAACCAGTGGGATAATTGCTTGGTCTAATACATACTGATGTATGTGGACCAATGTCAACTCTTGCACAAGGAGACTATAGCTACTTCATTACCTTTATCGATGATCACTCACGATTCGGGTATGTGTTCTTGATGAAACACAAATCTGAAGCTTTTGAGAAATTCAAAAAGTTCAGAAATGAAGTAGAGAAACAGCTTGGCAAAAGTATTAAGATACTTCGATCCGATCGGGGTGGTGAATACTTAAGTCAAGAGTTTCAAGATTATCTTAGGGACAATGGGATATTGTCTCAATGGACTCCGCCGTATACACCACAGCATAATGGTGTATCTGAGAGGCGTAACCAAACCTTGATGGATATGGTTAGATCTATGATGAATCATGCAACTCTTCCAAAATCCTTTTGGGGCTATGCACTTAAGACATCTGTTTACTTGCTAAACAGAGTCCCGGCCAAGGTAGTCTCTACTACTCCATATGAGACGTGGAATAGTAAGAAACCTCACTTAACTCACCTTAAGATATGGGGTTGTCCTGCTTATGTGAAGCGGACTGTATCAGACAAATTGGATGCTAAGTCTGATAAATATCTATTTATTGGATACCCTAAGGAAACAAAGGGTTACCAATTCTATCATCCCTTGGAACAAAAGGTGTTTGTTTCAAGGCATGCTATATTTCTGGAAAAAGAATTTCTTTTACAAGAAAATAGTGGGAGTAGTATTGAACTTGAAGAAGTTCAAGAAACTCCAATAGACATTACAGAGACACCTAGTCTAGACCCGCAACCAATAACTCATAATGACGAGCTATTAGTTGAACCTAAAACAACACCACTTCTTCGTAGATCTGATAGGACACGCAATATTCCAGAGAGATACGGATTTCTCATAAGTGAATCGAACGACGTGTTACTCATTAGCGATAACGAACCTATCAGTTATGATGATGTTCTGAAAAGTTCACAAAGGGACAAATGGCTTGAAGCCATGAAGTCGGAAATGGATTCCATGTATGAAAATCAAGTATGGGACTTGGTTAACCCACCTGAAGGGATTAAGCCCATAGGGTGCAAGTGGGTTTTCAAGAAGAAAATCGACATGGAAGGTAATGTTGTTACCTTTAAGGCTAGATTAGTGGCAAAAGGATATCGTCAAAAACAAGGGATTGATTATGACGAAACCTATTCGCCAGTAGCTATTCTTAAATCCATTCGGATGCTCCTGGCCATAGCAGCTCATTATGATTATGAGATATGGCAAATGGATGTGAAAATAGCTTTCCTTAATGGAAACCTGCTTGAGGATGTATACATGATACAACCTGAAGGTTTCACATCGGTTGATAAAACCAAAATATGCAAGCTTCGACGATCCATATATGGACTGAAGCAAGCATCCAGGAGCTGGAACATCCGTTTTGATGAGACAATCAAAGAGTTTGATTTCTCACAAAATCCTGACGAACCTTGTGTGTACAAGAAGGTTAGTGGGAGTGCAGTCGTATTCCTAGTATTATATGTCGATGACATATTACTTAAAGGAAACGATATATCAGTCTTACAGTCGGTTAAAATTTGGTTGTCCAAAACTTTCTCCATGAAAGACCTGGGAGAAGCAATCTATATCCTTGGGATTAGAATCTATAGAGATAGATCAAAACGGTTGCTTGGTCTTTCGCAGTCTACATATATAGACCGAGTGCTAAAAAGGTTTAGTATGTTGGAATCCAAGAAAGGTTACCTTCCCATCAGGCATGGGATCAACCTTTCAAAGTCTATGTGTCCGCGCACAGAAGACGAGAGGATTTGCATGAATAAGATTCCTTATGCATCCGCGATAGGATCTATCATGTATGCTATGTTATGTACTAGGCCCGATGTATCGTATGCTCTGAGCGTCACAAGCAGATACTAGTCTGATCCAGGAATGGATCATTGGGCGGCTGTCAAGACAATCTTTAAGTACTTAAGAAGAACTAAGGATGTGTTCCTAATATATGGAGAAGGTGATATGGTAATACGTGGGTATACAGATGCCACTTTCCAGACAGATAAGGATGACTCCAAATCTCAGTCCGGATACGTATTTATCTTGAATGGAGGCACAATAAGTTGGAAAACTTCCAAACAAGACATCGTAGCGGATTCTACCACGGAAGCGGAATATATTGCAGCTTCGGAAGCAGCAAAGGAAGCAGTCTGGATCAAGAAGTTTGTCTCAGAACTTGGTGTGGTTCCAACCATTGATGAAGCAGTGCCGGTTTACTACGACAACAATGGAGCTATTGCACAAGCAAAGGAACCAATGTCTCATCAACGATCCAAACATGTGTTTCGCCGGTATCATCTGATCAGAGAGATTATAAGTAGGAATGATATACAAAATGAGAAAATTCCCACTGAAAGGAATTTAGCGGATCCTTTAACTAAGGCCTTGCCTCAAAGCAAGTTTGAGGGTCATGTTAGAGCCTGTGGTATTGGATACCGTAGCGATTGGCATTAGGTCAAGTGGGAGTTTGTTAGTATTGTGAGAGAAGTGTCCTAAGGTAATCGCCTTATGATTGTAATCATTTATTTTAATAAATGAATATTCACTATTTGAGTATACATGCTTGTGTATTTGATTGAGATCTTGAACTCATTTACTGAATGTCCGCAATACAATTCACATCATGAGAGAATTTGTGATGAATTTACAACTAGTGATTATCTCTACATGTGCAATTGTGAAGTATTGATATTGTCCCTAGTCGATGAATTGATAAAAATGGACACTATCAATTCTGTTGAGACTAGCATGGGTTATTCTCTAATCACTTGATTCTCACTAGCTGGTGACATTGGGATGTCCGGAGATAAACATGAATGCTAGTTAAGGGAACTAGTTCATTGGAGTGACTGGCTGTAGAACTTCATATGGTAGTCCACATATAGATATGCCAATGAAGTTATTACTGCAGCTTAAGTGCGATGTTCCTTTGACTTGCGGTGTTCAAGTCATCTTGGTCATGGAGACTTATACTTTGACATCCTAAGCAAGCATCTCCAAGGAGGTGTGGACCCAGGATGATTGGGTATAAGCCGAATTGCCCGAAGATGTTTGAACAGCCTACAAAGGATTCACCACTCCTTGCGAGGAGATGTATACCCAAGGCCTATCGTCAGATTGTTACTCGAAGCCTCTGGCCAGAGCATGACATGTTCAGAGTATGAATCTCTTAGATACATGAGAGTAATTAAAATCCGTAGGACGAGAAAACATTACTTGGGCTAGGTGTGACGTAGTCAGCCTAGTGGGGACTGACACACATAGACCATGTCCTGAACCAAGTGGGTATAAGATGGTGAAGGGAATGAGGCATGATTCATTATAGCTGCTGAAGGGTTTCAGAATAATTTCTGAGGTCAACCGTTGATCTTTCAATTAATTGGGGATCATGATGTACTACTAGGTGCCACTCATGATCGTTCTATAATTGATTAATTATAGACGGCCAACATAAATCGAAAGCCTATTTAGTCACACGTACTACGAGTAATCCGAGGGATTTAAAACGAGTTGAAAATTGGATTTTTCGATCAAGAGAGATAAGTCGAATCTGAATTTTTCAGAGACGCATCAGAAGCTTAAAATGGCTATGTCTTTTGAAGGCTTATTGGACGAATTAAATGAGTTTAATTCATACGGTCCTAGCCTGGGTTTGGCCGGCCAAAGAGGGTCCCTACCCTCTTTGTTTGGCCGGCCACATTAAAAGGGGAGAACCAAATTGTTTGGTTCAGATTATAAAATAAACCGAGCGTGGTTTGTTTTATAAAATTATGGATAATATATAAATTTTTATAAACCGAAATTTGGTTTATTATTTTCATGGAAATTAAAATAAACTTTGAATAGTTTATTTTATTTTATAAAATCAATTATGAATTGATTTTTTCATTATAAGAAAAATTTATATAATAAATTTCTTGTGAAAATTTATTCCATAATAAAAAATGGGGAGACATGGTTGTTTTTATTATAAATTAAATTATGATAAAAACTTGGCATGATGGAATAAATCATAGAAAAATTTATATGATAAATTTCTTATGAAAATTTATTCCATAAAAAGGAGACTTGGCGATTGAGAGGCTACTATATAAAGGAACCAAGGCAAGGCTTGGAAATCAATCTAAGAGATCAAGGAATAATCCCTCTCTCTCTCCCTCCTCTAGTGCCGCCGGCCCTAGAGGCACTCCCTTTGTTGCCGTGAGCTTCATCCACCAAGCAGCTACCGTGAGAAGAAGAAGAAGCGGGCGCGACTCCTTCCTCCCCGGAATCTTGATTCCGTTATTCGTTTGGTGGTTAGTCTTCCCATCTCTCTCTTGGTATTCTTGTCGTGCCTTTGGAGAATCTAGTAGTTCTTGTCGGCACGAAACTCGTGGCTTTGCAAAGTCATCTCGAAGAAAACCCGACGTGGACGCGAATAGAGGCGGAGCTTCTAAGGGACGCTTACAGTTGGATCTCGTCCTTTCCTTCGAGTTACGCGAGATAATAAGTAAATTAGTTTACTTTCTGCAAAATTTTAAATGTATGATCATGTCTACACAATATAAGGTTTCATGCTTAGATGTGTGGTTAAATAATTTGAGAAATATTTATGCTAAATCTTCCGCTGCACGTAATTAATTTTAAAATTACGAACCCGCATCCATGTCAACATGCACCCGGTTCCAACACCACGACCAGATCTACTTATCTTGGAAATCCTCGTCACCACGAGAAGGTAGGATCTTCGCTTGCTCCTGGCCGGGCATCCTTAACACCACGACCAAGTCTACTTGTCTCGGCTATCCTAGGCCCCACGAGACGGTAAAGGTTTATGCTCGTCCTGGTTAGGCATCCTCGGTACCACGACATAGCCTACTCATCTTGGGCATTCTCGGCATCATGGAATGGTAGGATCATCAACACCTCTTGGTCGGGCATCCTTAGCACCACGACCAGGACTGCTCATCTCGGGCATCCTCGATACCATGAGATGGTAGGATCTTCAACTGCTCCTAGCCGGGCATCCTCAGCAGCACGACCAGGTTAACTCATCTCGGCCATCCTCGGCACCATGGAATGGTACGATCATCAACACCTCTTGGCTGGGTATCCTCAGCACCACTGCCAGGCCTACTCATATCGGGCATCCTCGACACCACGAGATGGTAGGATCTATAACTCCTCCAAGCCACGCATCCTCAGTAGAATGGCCAGACTTACCCATCTCGGGCATCCTCGGCACCACGGGATGGTAGGATCTTCAGCTCCTCTTGGTCGGGCATCCTCAGCACCACGTCCAAGCGTACTCATCTCAGGCATTCTCAGCACCAGGAGATGGTAGGTGTTTAGGCTACTCCAGGTCAGGCATTATCGACACCAAGACCAAGTCTACTCATCTCGGACATCCTCTGCACCACGATATGGTAGGATCTTTGCCTGCTCCTGGTCGAGCATCATCGGCACCACGGCCAGGTCTACTCATCTCGGGCATTCGCGGCACCACGAGACGGTAGAGGTTTATGCTCCTCTGGTCAGGCATCCTCGGCACCACGACCAGACCAGACCTCACTACAAGAAATTTTGGATTCAACAACACCCAATAGACAACGATTTTTAAAAAAACCGTTGTCTTTTTTTATTTAACAACGGTTTTTTTTCAAAAATCGTTGATGTTGAAAATTTTTTTACGAAAAAAGACAACGGTTGTTAAAAAATCATTGTCTTATGTATGTCAAAGACAACAGTTTTCTAAAAACTGATGTCTATTGGGTTGGTTTGAACAACGGTTTTTAAATAACCATTGTCTATCTGTGTTGCTTATGTGGTAATACACAACAGCGAGCACGAAAACGAAAATGCCCGCGTATTCCTATTTGAGCCCTAGCTACCGCTGGTAAGGTTAGCAGTCAACAACTCCTTTTGCTCATACCCAAAGATTTCCGCTGGTAAGGTCAGTCCCAAATGTTGCGTTGCCTTTCTCCTCACCTGCACCCATGCCCTGACCCTAGCTCTAAACGCATCGTCCGATCCCTTTCTCCTCCCCTCTTCACCCGCTGACACCGAGCCACCCTCCCCTTCATCGCCAATGCCGCCAATCTCCCCAAGTCGGTCGCCGCCCCTCGTCGTCGGTGAAACCCTAGGGAGAGGAGGCCCCTGCTTAATAAATGAGGATGAGATCTCGTTCGATATGAGTGGGAACTCATGTCGGAGCTGGGCTCATCTTGATTGGATCTGTAAAATCCGTGTTCCGCCGTCGGGATCATTGGTGACATTGGCTGTCGGGCACTTGTCGCGGTGGCTTCGATTTCTAGGGCTCCTTTCAGTTTCGGTGGGCCTGGCGTATGGTGCTAGGAAGGCGGGCGATGGGGGGTTCAGAGGGGGGAGATGGAGGAGGGATCGACGTCGATTGTAGCGTCGGGACGATCGTTTGGGTATCTTTCCCTTGTAGCAAATCTTTTCGTGTTGATAAAGTTTTTTTCTTGTGAATCTTTTGCAATCATCCTTTCTTTATGACACCTCATGTAAATTTACATCACTTTCATTTATCTATACAGTGATTGCCATGCATTCTAATAAGTTATAACTCAAGCAGGTAGAAGAAAAGGCTCGAGAAGAATGAGAAAAATTAAGGCAACAAGAGAGAGAGAGCAAATTGCTGAGAAACGGAAACGTGATCTGGTATATCATGTTTTAACTATGTGACCTGGAATGCATTTGGAAGTAACTAATTTTTTTTCCTTTGTCAGTGGATATGATAGACTCTTCGAGCTCGTGTTGCTGCCAAGGCACAAGAGAAGAAGTGGGAGTTGATGTTGCTGTCCTGGTCTGAACATCATAAGAAGCTTTCCAACTTTTTAAGGTTCAGATATTTACCAACTTTTATTCGGAAATATCCTTCTGTTCCCTTTGCTTCATGAGCTCTAAATCAATTTCTTAATTATTGCCTCTCTTACGAGGCTTTGCTTCTGACAATCTTAAACTTTGCTTATCAGCAAGTTGATTCACATTTTTCTTCCAGCTAACTTATTGTTTTAATCAAACACTTCATTTTTGTAGGTTATTTTTATTTCTGGCCCAAGTGTCCATATAGACAATTTATTTCAGATAGATAAGTTTCTGTTTGTATGCATAGTTTTTGCATTTGATGTGACAGGAAGCGTCTCTACTGATGCATTATTGAGATTCTCAAACCTGTTTTAATTTGTTAACTATTTTCCTTTTTCCTATCAGAACCAAGGCAGAGCCTCCTATATACTATTTGCCAGCCAAACCTCTTCTTGATGATCTTGCAGCAGTTGAACAGCAAAGAGAACAGACATGATTAATCCAACTCTCACTATTTCCCTTATCTTCGCCTATCTCTCTCTTAAGTTGTCATGTGTTGCATTCTGTATTAAGATTGATATTGTACCAGTGGCCTGAAAACCTCGTCCTAGAGAAGAAATTGCATTAAATTTGTAACACTTGCTGCATAATTTATCCAAGAAACTTCAACATAAATTGTGACAACTAATACTATTGGTTAACAAAATCCTGATGAGCTACCATGACGAATTGCATTTACTGTTAAATTGCTCTTCTACGACTTTTTCCTTACATTTTGGTGGTGTTTAATGAATAACCATCATTGTGCTTGTATGTAAATGGTTGGCGAAGCAGCCAAATTTGTTGGCGCGATGCTTCTGTACATCAAATTCGTAGATTGATTGATAGCCACGTTTTTATGGCAAGCTTAGTAACAACTGCTCTTAAAGATCAATTTTAGTGATATACATTTTCAAAATAAATGTATGAAAAAAATATGAGTATTCGTATGATTGGTGCAAGATCTTGATATGTTCATGTTTATTGGCAAAGAGTTTTACATTAAGCCATTTTCAAATTATATTTCATTGTTTTTGTGCTCATGATTATGCTCTTTTTAGTGACAAACACATTTAAGTTCGTATGGATGGTGCAAAATCGTGATATGTTCATGTTTATTAGCAAAGTGTTTTACATTAAACCATTTTCAAAATATATTTTTGGATCCCTTGTTTTCATTAGCTTCAAATGTCAATAGGAATCCCTTAGTGCCTATGGTTGTTGGATTTGCTTATTTAATCTATCATGTCTGCATGCTTACCAGCATTTTCTTCAGCATCCTGATCATAATATCGTCATGGGAGACCCAACTATAGAATCTACCATCTTCTAGAGGTAACTTTATTCTTAAGAAAAAGATACATTTATCCTTATCCTATCCGACTTGCGAGTATTTAAATTCTCCAATTTTTTTTTCAGGTCAGAGTTAGATAAATCGCAGATAGCTTCCTTACTAATGCATTTTAGTTCACATAGAAATTTCCAGCGCCACTATGATAGAATTAAATCTAGGGTTCATGTACATAAATGCAGGATAAATTTAGTGAACTGAAGGACCAAATGAAGCTGGATTACTTCTCAACACAAATGAGGTTTGCCCAAGACATTTTGTTCTACATGCTAAATGTTTCCTTTTTTGCAATTCAAGTTATGTATACTGTATCTCATATGTTCCATTAAATGTATTTTCTGGACCAGGCTAAGTTCCTACAACTTTATTCAAAATGCAAGTGTTTTGAAACTGTAATTTTTTGACTCACTTGACAAGGGTAACCATGCCTGAGAAATAGTGAAATGCTTCTATTTTTTCCTCCAGTTAATTTACAATTTCTAGTTATCATTCTTTATATCATGATTATCATACCACATGCTAAAAAATAGGCATCACGTTTACACTTGGATGTTCCCATACCATGAGTGCACTGCTCATTCATTGAAATTTTGGAGAATCTACACTTGTATTTCTTTACCATTCTGTTATTTTGCTGAAGCTTCGAACCAGCAAATTTGGCTTGCTTTCACAAATTGCAGTTTCCAAGATTGTAGTTCTAATATGCTGACCTCCTCTTTTCTTACTGCAGAATCTGTATGTGAGTTTGATTAATTCAGAAGGAAGCACAGTCTCTCGTCCAACAATTGTCAAAACTTTAATTGTACTTGCTGTTGGGAATCATCAACCATGCACATGTTACTGAATAGACTTTTGCTCAACTACCCTTTGGTTTTTCCCGAATTTGAAATAAACTATAAACTCCTTATCAGGGAAACAAAGCTTCCATTAGTCTTTCTTCAGCTATGCATAAGCACAATTTTTGCATCCATTTTTTTGTGTGTTAATCTATTCCTCTTGTTTATTCATTATTCTGCATCATCGCCAGGTGATGAAGAAAGGAGGGCCAGCTTCATGGAGAGGAAGACAAGCACGGTGAAGAAAAGCAGGACAGGTATAAAATGTTTGGAAACTTTGGATAAATAGAGCTGGCTTTTAAAGTTCCTTTCTTAGATTTTTTTCTCTCTTGGTTTTCAGAGCAATTATATAAGAACTCAGATCGAGTTCGGCGAGGAAGATTTGATGGCGATGCTGCTCAAGTTACAGATATGCAAGATTACAAGTAATCTATCTGTTTTGGCCTTTTTTGGGGGAACTTCAATGTGACTAGTGATTATAAATTTGGTTTTAAGATTTTTGTATCGACATGGAATGTAGGTTGAAAGTCCCCAACAAAAAAATTGAATCTTGAGGAATGGATTCATATATGATGTATGATATTGATATTTTGATGTATGATAGTTTGAAGTGTGTTTGCTCAATATTGTTTAATTATTTAAATAATTTATTTTTTAAATGGTATTTGTTGTAAATTGTTGGCTGCCTCAACCAAAAGACAATGATTTTTATTTGTTGTCAAACTATTGTTTAAATCACACACAAACAACGGTGAAAACTCATTGCTACACTGTTGTTATTGACTATAAACGACAACGGTTTGTAACTGTTGATGTTGAGCACCCCTTTTAATAACATGACCTTTAACAACAGTGTTTTTGGCCTACGACAACGGTGAACGCCCGTGGTTAATAAGCATTTTTCTACTAGTGCCTACTCATCTCGGGCATCTTTTGCACCACAAGATGGTAGGATCTTCAACTCGTCCTGGCTGGGCATCCTCGGCCACAAGGCTTACTTATCTCGGGCATCCTTGGCACTACGAGATGGTAGGATCTTCACCTCATCCTAGCCTGGCATCGTCTACACCACGACTAGGCCTACTCATCTCGGGCATCATCGAAACCACGAGACGGTAGTATCTTTAGCTCCTCCTTGTCGGGAATCCTCAACACCACAAATAGGCCTACTCATCTCGGACATCCTCGACAACACGAGATGGTAGGAGTTTAGGCTACTCCTAGTCGGGCATCCTCGACCCCATGATCAGGTCTACTCATCTTGGGCATCCACGAGACCACGAGATGGTAGAATCTTCGCCAGCTCCTGGCCGGGCATCCGTGGCACCATGACCATGTCTAATCGTCAGGGGCATCCTAGCCACGACGAGACGGTAGAGGTTTATGCTCCTCCTAGTCGGGCATTCTCGGCACTACGACCATGCCTACTCATCTCGGGCATCCTTGACACCACGAGATGGTAAGATCTTCAACTCTCCTGGCCTGGCATCCTCAGCACCACGGCCATGCCTACTCATCTCGGGCATCCTTAGCACCACGAGATGGTAGGACCTTCAGCTCCTCCTTGTCGGGAATCCTCAGCACCACGGCTAGGCCTACTCATCTTAGGCATCCAAGGCACCACGAGATGGTACGAACATCAACTCCTCTTGAGTGGGCAACCTTAGCACCACGTCAAGGCCTACTCATCTCGAGCATCCTCAATACCATGAGATGGTAGTATTTTATGCTACTCCTGGTCGGGCAACCTCTGCTCCACGACTATGTCTACACATCTTGGGAATCCTCGGTAGCACGAGATAGTAGGATCTTTGCCTGCTCCTGGTCGGGCAACCTCGACACCACCACCAGGCCTACTCATCTGAGGAATCCTCAGCACCACGAGATGGTATGAGTTTTGGCTACTCCTGGTCGGGCATCCTCGGCACCATGACTAGACCTACTCATCTCGGGCATCCTTGACACCATGAGATGGTAGAATCTTCGACTCCTACTAGTCATTCATTGTCAGCACCATGGTCAGACCAACTCATCTTGTGCATTCTCGGCACCACGAGATAGTAGGATCTTTAACTCCTCTTGGCCGGGCATCCTCAGCACCACGACCAAGCTTACTCATCTCGGGCAACCTCGGCACCACAAGATGGTAGGATCTTCAGCTCCTCCTGGTTGGACATCCTCAGCACCATGGCCATGTCTACTCATCTCGGGCATCCTCGGCACCACGAGATGCTAGGAGTTTAGTCTACTCCTGGTTGGGCATCCTCGGCATCACGAATAAGTCTACTCATCTCGGGCATACTCGACACCTCGTGAAAGTAGGTTCTTTGCATGTTCCAGGCCGGGCTTCCTTGGCACCACTGTCAGGTACTCATCTCAGGCATCCTAGGCACCATGAGTCGGTAGAGGTTTATGCTCCTCCTGATCGAGCATCCTCAGCACCACGACCAGACCTACTCATCTCAGGCATCCTTGGCACCACGAAATAGTAGGATCATCAGCATCTCTTGGCCGGGCATCCCAACACCAAGGCCAGGCTTACTCATCTCGGGCATCCTCGACACCACGAGATGGTAGGATCTTCAACTCCTCCTAGCCTAGCATCCATAGTAGCACGTCTAGGCCTACTCATCTCAAGCATCCTCAGCACCACGTCCACGCCTACTCATCTAGGGCATCATCGGCACCATGAGATGCTAGGAGTTTAGGCTACTCCTAGTCGGGCGTCTGATGACCGCTAACTAGGTGTGACGAATGTGGGTCTCAAAATTTAGATATGTGTAAAGCTAGAAACCCTTTTTGCTATCAAAGAATGAAAACGTAGTAAAGGGGCCACAGGTCGTATTTTTCCTATGGCTAGTTTAGATTGTTTGATTCGAGCTCGAGTTTATGTGTTGTTGATATTTTTGGGTTTCAAATGTGATTTGCGTTTTGATTGCAATTCGGGAATGAAACACGATGAAAAAGGAGAGAAAAATAAACTATCGAACTCAACTAATGGAAACTTAATTAACTATTGCAACCTAGCTGAAATATTGGAAAGCAAAATTGATATTAAATGCAATCCAAATGCTAAGCAAATGAATAAAAACAATGATGGCAATTTTCGGAAACAAACAAGCTTAAAACAAATGCTAGCTACGAAATTCAGAAATCAAACCTTAAACAAACTCAACACAAACTAGATACAATTTTTTTTGGAAGCAAGCAAATGCAAAGAAATGTTCAGAAATGGCCGAATGCAATACTAGATGCTTTCAAGCACCATAGCACACTAAAATTACCCTATAACTTGATACCAATCAATGCCTAAGCTGTCCTTGATACAAAACAATGCCGAAACAACTTTACAAGCATAGGAAACCTTTGTGCCAAGGGTAATACTAACAGTTTAGAAATGAAGCTGATCGATGTAGTTTGGAAAACAAAGTTTTCAATGAAGAAGCTTGCAAAAGTGAATGTAGAATTTCAGACCAAAATCCGATCAATTCAATCAAACTAAAACCTGAAATGAACTTGCAAGGACTGTATGCAGAAATGCAGAAATGCAGGAATAACTTGCAAAATTCAGAAACCGATTTGGGTGCTAAAATCAAACAACAACTGAAATCTATTGCTCCAAGCTAATGTCCACATAAGATTCCTAATAACTCAATTCAATTGATGCAAATTCCGAAACTGAAGACAGAAACACAGTTGAAATTGAAACTACCGAAGTAAAGTTGAGACACAAGCTAAAAAAAACTGGCATAAGCTGAGCAAAACTTCAGAAATAAACTGATCACTGGTGAGTTTAAGTACTCAAGTCTAATGCTCAAATTCGATTCAGACAAAAACTAAGCTCACTGATTCGAGATTCAGAAACCACAACAAAGACTGATACGCAGAACACAAAGCTGATACGCAAGGGAGAATCTGAGCAGAAATGCAGAAACGAAATTGAATGCAAAGCAATCTTAGATCTAATACATTAGCAGACTAACTGGTTTCCTAATTCAAGAATTAAAACAACACATAAACTAAATCTGAAATAAACTGCGAAATTCAGAACTGAAATTGGAACTCAGAAACAGTAAGGAACAGGGCAGAATTCGAAATTACAACTAAAAATAGAAATATAATAAGAAAACTAAGCCTCAATCACTCCCTTAGCTCAAGTACTGCTTGCTCGTCACACAAGGGTGAGCCTCGAACCCGTAAGCTCCACAAATCACTGGGAAAACTCAATCTGCGATCAAATCCAGCTCAGCTTGCTAAAATCTGAAATTTCCATTCGAATTCCTTCAATTCAGTTGTGTCCGATTGCGCTGCAGCTTGTGGATGATCCAAGCAATCCAGGGAACCCCTCTGAACTGCTCAGGTGGATGAAATGGCGCACAACTGATCCAAAGGAAGCAAACGGCAGAGCCAAGGAAACCTCACATTAGCTCTGTTTCTTGGGCAAATTGAGGCTTGAAACATCACGGATGATCTTCCCAATGACCTAGCACTTGATCTAAACAAAGAATTGAGTGGTTGCGCCCTTGGAAGAAGAAAAACTTGCTGAAGAAAAGAAGAACTACTCGAAGAAGACGAACTGTGCGGTGAAGACGCGACACTGTGCCTGCGCAGGGAATTTGATTAAATACTTTGAATTCAACGGCTGAGATCATTTTGGATGAATCCAACGGTCGGATCTTCTCCAATCTGAACCAAACTTTGATGATGTTGATCAAGGGTCTGGATCTGCCTCCCAGTAGCTCGGATCCTCCAGATTTGCAATGGATGGCCCAGATCAATCTGATCTTTAAATGGACAGTTTAGAACCCTCTGAGCTCGATCCAACGGTTGAATGATCTCTGATTTGGATAAAAATCTCAGATCTTGACCTGAGTGCTTGATCAGCCTTAACCCTAGCTCGGATCGCCTCAGAAGCTCCCAGATGGCTCAGATCTAGCCATTTTTAAATCGGATGACCCAGATTAATCTGAAGCTTGATCACTCAATCCAGGTCCACTTCTGACTCAAGTTTGACCTAGCCTGCCCTAGGTCCATGATCCTTTCATGCCTACAAAAATAGATCAAAAATTTAGTGGCCAAATAATTCAAATGTGTAAAGATTTGCAATTAAGTCCAAAATAAAAGCAAGTCCTAGAACCTAGGGTAAATTCACAATTAAGCAAGTAAAATATGGGTCAAACTTGGATTTGAGCAACTAAAATAATCAACAAATTGATACCTATCAACTCCCCCACACTTAAGCTTGAGCGTCTCGCGAAACTACTAAGTATATATCCCTTAGACTTTTTCCAAGCATGATTAGAAGCAAATGAAAAGAAATTACCTGAGATTGTCAATTCTCAAAAATCTAAGCTCTATGGATTAGTATCTTGCCCTTAAATCAACAACTTAGCCTTTTCATCCTTCATGATTCATTGAGATGAATTTAACTCATTAGCCTTTCAAGGGAAATTTTTGGTGGCTCTCTTCTTGAGTTCTAAATTCATGATGAAAGTGGAGCTCACTCAAACACACATGCTTTTTGTACTACTATAGGCTTGCTTGTTATCTACTCTCCACCATTATTCATGAGTAGGATCCACATCTACAAAAAACAAGTGAAAACATGAAAAATGGTAAGAATGAAGTGAAAGCCAAGAAAAATAGAAAAATTGATGAAGTAGGAGACTTGGTTGCTCAAAAATGTTTCCAATGTACTTTGCTTCTCTTTACAGTCCTCTAGTGATATAAAAAGTGTGGTGAAGTCAAACTTGAATAATGCCTTTGATTTGGATGAAGAAACCTCCCTTGACTTCCTTGTGCCAATTTCCCATTTGCATGCCAACCTTGCTTCATTCTCTTTTCTCCTCATCATTTTTTTTCTTTTTCTTTCTCTCTAGTAAAGTCAGAATGTATTGGAATAAGGCTTTAATTTGGATGAGAAAAACTTCACTTGATTTCATGGTGCCAACTTCAATTGTGTCCACTTGTTTCTTTGTTTCCTTGTTTTCTTCAAACTATTTTTTTTCTTCTCTCAATCTTCTATTGGAACACTTTGGATCAGATTTTGCATCAGAGAACTTGAAAAATCAAGTAACAATTAGGGAATTAGATGCTCCACATTTAACCCTCACTAAACAACTCTTGCAACTCACTCTTGATACATACCATTCTCTAGTTGGCACACTTCTATCACTTCCTTCTCTCTCTTTTTTTTTAAATCCCAGCTCCGGCAGATTCATTTCAAGTCTCTGATTCCTCAAACAATTAACACCAATCATAGTAGAGAATTTAAGTGCTTCACTTAATGAATTGATACATCCCATTCTTCCTTAGCCACGGTACTTCACTGCAATTTCTATTTTTTTTTCTGAGCATTCAATCAGCCACCTCCTTCTGATCAGTAATTGATGTGCTCAACAATTTCTGGCATGTTCATGTACTCAATTTCCGAATGCATAGCCTAATCAAACCAATTTCGGTTTCAAGTTGGTACACAACTGATTTTGTGGTGTCACAATTTAAGTCCTTCATGTATTTCAATTCTGAATTTTTTCAATACATGTTCAACAACACTTCTTCAACAGATTTCAGCATCTTGCAGCCTACTCTGCATTCATCTTGTTTCATTTCCGCAGCTCCAAATCAAACCTTCTCAGATTACAAGCTCTCAATGCAGTGCAGATTTTCCAGCTGCAGATTCTTTTTTAGATCAGTCTTTCTTCAAATTCGGTTTAAATTCCAGAAGTTTAGATTCCAGCCATGTTTCTTTCATTTAGCAATTTAAAATTTGCTCCCAAGAAGTCTAGTTCAATTGAAAACCACTCGACAAGCTTAGATTCAGCATTGCAAGCTCAGATTCAGCACTCCCTTGCAATGCAATGCAGTTTTTTTTCAGCTTCTTTTCAGCCTTTGTTCAGACTTTGCTCAGACTTCCTGATTTTATACAGCTGCAATTCAGCTTCTAGCATATTGTGTTCTGATTTCTATAGCAAAGAACAGCTTCAATCCAAATAGTTTTTGACCAAGACATGCTTCACAGATTTTTCTCCATTTTGGCACAGATTTTGTGCCATTTGCGTGCCATATTCCTTCTTCATGCAGAATTTTCTTTTCTGATTGCTTCACTTGATTTCGGCACTGCATCACTGATTTCCAAAACCAAAATTGTAGTTTGAGATGGATACTAAACTATGCCCATTGCAATCAAGTGATAGCAAAACAAAATTTTTTTTTCTTCTTTGAATTCTTTACTTTTGGATTCAATCTCTTGACCACTTCTTTTCCATTTTTGTCTTAGAATTTTCTTTTGAAATGGCACAGATTTTGTCTTTGGTCCATTGCTTGCCACTTGAATCTTCAAAGTATTCAACTCACTTGGCACCTTTTTGAGTCAACTCACAAATGAACCTTACAAAAAAAATTTTCTCTTTGAAATGAAATGCATCCTTGCTACAAAATGATTCCAAAACACTAACCAACTCCCCCACACTTGATCTTTTGTCCGTCTCGGGCAAAGTAGCATTAAGAAACATCCCAAACAAACAAGTCCATGGAGAAGCATGGTTAAGAGTAAGAAATATAGAAAGGAAAATAGAATAATCATGATTAGTGCCAAAAATTGATATGGAAAGGTAAACAAATTGATTAGTCTCTATAGATGTGTTCCAATCATTGAAATACGGTTTTGAAAGAACCTAAGCAAGTTCTAGAGTACAATGACATATGTGTATCACAAAAATAAGGCTAATTCTCACTAGGTGCAAATAATTCATCTCAAGTTATCAATTAAGAATCTAAAGCCAAGTAGTAGTCAAGCATCCAAGATTTCATCCATTAGCTTAAACCCTTAATTTTAACAACCAAATTTAATTTATTTTCAAAAGACTCTAAAATGCTATGGAGATAACCTAGAGGGATACATTTATTCACTAAGAATAAAAGTGCTAAAAGAAATAACATGGTATTTATAATGTCTATTTATTCATTCCATTTTGCCTAAGAATTTATTATCAACTACTCACTTCAAAAAGAGAAAAATTTATTCCTAAAAACATGAAAATGATATATACAATGACATGTAGGTGTAGGAAAAGTAAACTCCCCTTAAGTTGGGTAGATAGCGTCTTTGAAGTACAAATCAACCACCTCTAGCTCCTTCAATTCTTCAAAATACTTTTTGAGCCGGTGGCCATTGACTCTCCACACAAATCCATTAGCTTCATCCCTAATTTCAACAACTCCATAGGGAAAAATGTTAATTACAATAAATGGACCTTCCCACCTCGACCTTAATTTACCTCTTATCAATTTGAGCCTTGATTTATACAATAAGACCTTGTCACCAATTTTGAAGTCCTTTTTCAAGATGTGCTTGTCATGGAAATTTTTGGTCTTTTCCTTGTAGATCCTTGAATTTTCGAATGCTTCTAGCCGAATTTCTTCAAGTTCTTGAAGTTGCAATTTTCTTTCTTCTCCTACCTTGGTAGCATCGAAATTACAAGCCTTCACCGCCCAATATGCCTTATGCTCTATTTCCACGGGGAGATGGCAAGCTTTACCATAAACCAAGCGGTAGGGAGACATGCCAATCGGTGTCTTAAATGCTATTCTGTAGGCCCAAAGTGCATCATCTAATCTTTTGCTCCAATCTTTCCTAGTGGGCCAACTGTCTTCTCCAGGATAGATTTGATCTCTCTGTTATAGATTTCAGCCTGTCCATTTGTTTAGGGATGGTAGGATGTAGAAACTTTATGTACAACCCCATATTTACTCAGCAGTGCCTTCATGTGTTTGTTGCAAAAATGAGATCCTTGGTCACTAATTATGGCTTTGGAATTCCAAACCTGTAAAAAATGTGTGACCTAACAAAACTACAAACAACAGAAGAATTATCAGTCTTGGAGGGAATGACCTCCACCCATTTTGAAACATAATCCACAGCAAGTAAAATATACAGATAACCATAAGATGCAGGAAAAGATCCCATAAAATCTATCCCCCAAACATCAAAAATCTCACAATAAAGTATAGCATGTTGGGGCATCTCATATCTCGGTCCTATGTTCCCAGTTCGCTGACATCTTTCACAATTTTTATAAAAGACATATGAATCATGAAATAGGGTGGGCCAGTACAATCCACATTCTAACACTTTTCTAGCAGTTCTTTGGGGTCCAAAATGCCACCCACAAGCTGATGAATGACAAAATGTAAGGACAGAAGAAAATTCATGATCTGGTACACATCTCCTAATTATTTGATCATTACAAAACTTCCATAAATAAGGATCATCCTACACATAGAACTTTGCATCACTTTTAAGTTTATCTTTTTGAACTTTAGAAAAGTGTGTGGGAAAAACACGTGCTACCAGAAAATTAACTAGGTCAGCATACCAAGGTGTCTCACCATGTACTACAATCAGATGTTCATCTCTGAAATCATCATCAATGGTGGTAGGAGATCCATCTCCTTCAAGTCTCTGATCTCCAGGTCAAATTCTTGGAGCAGGAGCATCCATCTGATCAGTCTAGGTTTTGCATCAGGCTTTTTCAACAAGTATTTCAGAGCTGCATGATCAGAAAAAATAATAACATGTGAGCACAATAAATAGGATCTGAAACGATCTAAAGCAAAAACAATGGCAAGAAGCTCCTTTTCAGTGGTGGTGTAGTTTGCTTGGGCGGCATCTAGGGTTTTGGAGGCGTAACAGATGACATGAGGTGCCCCATCAACCCTCTGTGCTAGAATAGCTCCCACTGCAAAATTAGAGGCATCACACATTAATTCAAAGGGTAAATTCCAATCAGGTGATTTAATAATAGGAGCTGAGGTAAGAGCCTCCCTGAGTCTGTGAAAAGCTTCTTTGCACTTATCATCAAAATGAAAATCAACATCTTTCTGCAAAAGTCTTGTCAAGGGCCGAGCAATCAAGCTGAAGTCTCTAATAAATCTGCGGTAGAAACCTGCATGTCCAAGGAAAGCACGAATATCCCGTACGCATACGGGGTAAGATAAAGAAGAAATAACACTGATTTTTACAGGATCTACCTCTATACCTCTCCGAGAGACTATATGTCCAAGTACAATACCCTGCTCCACCATGAAATGATATTTTTCAAAATTCAGCACAAGGTTAGTTTCAATGCAACGGTGTAAAACCCTAGACAAATTTTATAAGCATGAATCAAAAGACGTGCCATAAACTGAAAAATCATCCATAAATACCTCCATACAGTGCTCTAGCAACTCACTAAATATACTTACCATGCATCTCTGAAATGTACCGGGTGTGTTGCAGAGTCCGAAAGGCATCCGTCTGTAGGCAAAAGTGCCAAAGGGGCAAGTGAAGGTAGTCTTCTCCTGGTCCTCTGGATCTATACAAATCTGAAAGTAGCCTGAGTATCCATCCAAAAAGCAATAATGCGACTTCCCTGCCAGTCTTTCAAGCATCTGATCAATAAAGGGTAAAGGGAAGTGATCTTTCCTTATGACCTTGTTGAGCTTCCTGTAATCAATGCAGACTCTCCAGGAATTCTTAACTCTGGTGGGCACTAGCTCATTGCTTTCATCTGCCACCACTGTCATTCCAGATTTCTTAGGCACCACGTGAATGAGACTAACCCACTGACTGTCAGAAATATGGTAAATGATACCTGCCTGTAGAAGTCGAGTCACCTCTTTCTTTACAACATCCAAAATAAGTGGATTGAGTCTCCTTTGTGGCTGCCTCACGGGTTTGACATTGTCTTCAAAAAATATCCTGTGCATACAGATAGCTGGGCTGATACCTGGTATATCTGATAAAGTCCACCCAATTGCCTTCTTGTAATGCCTCAGGACTTTCAATAATTTTTCTTCTTGCTCTGACTCCAAATGTTGAGCAATAATCACGGGAAAAGTCTACTCCTCTCCTAGGTATGCATACTTCAGGTGGCCTGGTAGTGGCTTCAGTTCAATCTGACCTTCCTCAGTGGGTATGAGTGATCCTTGGGGCTCTGTGCAATCCCCTACACTATGAATCTCAATAGAAATAGGTGATCCTTGGGGCTCTGTGCAATCCCCTACACCTAGAAAAACCTCTCCAGCTGGAAATGCATCTGAAATATCTTCTGAAATATCCTCAGTCTCGGCAGTAAATACTCCCTCAGCCTCCTCTGAATAAATAACTCCTCCAGAAAAATCATGTAGAAGTCCCTCAGCCTCTAACTCTATATCCTCCAACTACTCAAGAATATCCATGCTCATAATGGAGTGGTCCTCTCTCGGGTGCTTCATAGCATCAAAAATGCTGAACTGAACTACCGTGTCTCCAATCTCCATAGAAAGCGTACCAGCATAAACATTTATCTTGGTTCTAGCAGTCTTCAGAAATGGTCTTCCTAAAATAAGTGGAGAACGGTGTGCAAGATAATCTCCCTCCATATCCAAAATATAAAAATCTGCAGGAAATATCAGCTCCTTTACCTTCACCAAAACATGTTCAATCATACCAGCTGGGTGGGTCTGGCTCCGGTCTACTAACTGTATCACCACACCAGTGGGCTGTAAAGGGCCTATGCCAAGCATCTAGAAGACTGACCTGAGCATCACATTTATGGAAGCTCCTAAATCTAGCATGGCATCATGGAACGTGGTGCTCCATATCTCACAAGATACAGTAAATACCCCTGGGTCTTCACATTTCTGAGGAATGGAGTGGATCAGTGCTGAAACATTCTTCCCCAAGCTGACTAACTCATTTTCCTTAAGCTTCTTTTTGTGAACACTGATAACCATTTCAGTCGTGTCACGGTTTCAAATACAATTTAAGTACCGAATTCCTCTAAATTAATGTAGCATAGAGTAACTCGAGTCGTCTCCCAACGAATGTAATTGGTACATGATACTTCTCAGGATCGTATGTTATTGCTTTTGGGTTTTGGATATGAAACTGGGTTTTAGATTTGAGAGCTATGACTACGAAATGAATAGCAGAGCATGTATGAAATCTAGTTCTAATTAAGGAAAAACAATGCAGATAAGGAAATCTACTTTACCCTAACTACAATTGCAGCAAAGAAAAGACAATTTGAAAGAAGCATTCAAGAAATAAAGCATCAATGAAACCTAGACATGAAGCAAAACCTACAGCATTAAAGAAATCTAATTTAACCTAACTTAATTGCACGAAATGAAGGACAAGAACATAAGCAATTGAAAGAAACAAGATAAGCAATTGAAAGAGACAAGATAAGCAAGAACTTAAGCAAAACAAGAAACATGGAATCAAACCTATCTATAGAAACATTTTGTCGAACAACTTGCGAGCATGAATTAAAATTGCAAAGGTACGTGCCATTCGAAAATACAAGAGATCAAACTTGATACAAATATCAACAACCACATTCGACAATCACAGGCAACACAATTGCAACAAAAATTAATGAAACTAATCAACAATTTAAACCCAATCCGATAAAGAAGCTGCTGGAAGTAATTTGTGAAGGAAATGCTGTGAAGTAATCTGCTGGAAATGAAGATCTGCTGCCAAACTGAATTGAATTGTGCTAGAAGAAATCTGCTAGCTGCCGGAATTGAAAAAAAGTGGTTGCCGGATTTGATGAAGAACTGTGCGATGAAGAACATCTGTTGAAAATGAAATATGCTGGAAAGATATCTGCTGCTAACGGCGGTGGATGGATCGTCGGCGGTGGAGTCGACTAGGGTTCGGAACCCCCAGAGCCCTAGCTCGTCTGGCCGGCAGCGAGATGGAGATGTGTTGGTGGACGACGGTGAGGGTGGATGGTCGGCCTCCTAATCCTGCCCTCTCTCAACCCGAGAGAAAGCAGAACAGAAGGTCGACCGCCCGGCGGCGATAAGGTGGTGAGGAACCGCCGGCCTTCGGGGGAGGAGATGGTCCGTCAGAGTCGCCCCTCTGCGATCGCCCCTCGAGAAGAAGCTCCGATCCCCCTTTTTCCCTGGATCCGGTTCAGCCTTATGATCATCAGCGCGCGTGGCTCACGGGTCAGCCAAGCCCAGAAGTTGGTTCAGCCTTGGTTCAGTCGTTGGGTTCGGTCCAGTCAGCCCTTGGTTCATTCAGCCAAGCCAGAACAGTTGGGTTCGATCAACCAAGCCAGAACAGTTGGGTTCAATCAGCCAAGCCCAGAACTCACAGCTCAGAAGAATTTAGCAACGGACGGCTGAGATCGATCCGGCTTCATCCAACGGTCGGATCTCTTCAGATCTGAACCAAACTCCACAGATCCCAATCAATGGTCCTGATCTACCTGTCCCCAGCTCGGATTAACCAGATCAGTGGCGGATGGTCCAGATCTTCCCTTTTCTTGAATGGATGGTCTAGAACATATTGAGCTTGATCCAACGGTCATATTACTTCTGATTTGGCTGAAATTTTCAGATCTTGATCTATGGTCATGATTGACTCCATCTTGAACTCGGATTGACCAGAAGTTGACCGATGGCTCAGATTTAGCCATTCTCTAGAATGGACGGCTCCTATTAATCCGATGCTTGATCCCTTTGATCTGGATCCAATGCTGACTCAAGTCTGACCCGATTTGATCTCGGTCCATGATCATTTGAAGCCTACAAAATGATATTCAAATTTAGTGACAAAAAATATCCCAAATATACAAAGATTTGAATTAAAAGCCAAAATGGGGGAAATACATGAAACCTAATACAATTGCAAACTTAAGCATATAAAATGTGGATCAAACATGGATTTTAAAAATGATGGTTATCAACTCCCCTACACTTACTCTTGGACGTCTCGCACAAGCCAACTAGTAAACTAAGGATGTATACCCCTAGATTATTCTCAATCATAATTAGAAGCAATTGAAAGAAAATTACCTAAGGTTGTCAATTCTCAAAAATCTATGCTCAATGGACTAGAGACTTGTCCTTAAATCAACAACTTAGCATTTTCATCCTTCATGATTCATTGAGACGAGTTTAACTCACTAAGCCTTTCAAGAGAAGTTTTGGTGGCTCACTTTTTGAGTTCTATGTTCATGATGAAAGTGGAGCTCACTCAAACACACATGTTTTTTGCACTACCATAGGCTTGCTTATTATCTACTCTCCACCATTATTCATGAATTGGATCCACACCTACAAAAGCTTATTTAAACAAGTTAAAGAAGATATATGCACTAATAGAGATGAAATAGAAAATTGAGAGACTTGATACGTATGACTCACGATAAAGAATATGATATGACAAAAAAAAAATATGGCAAAGCAAAGAAAATAATATGATAAGGAAACATGGAGAAGAAATATAGCATGATAAGAAAATATGGAAAAAGATTAGAAAGTGGAAGACTTGGACACTTAAAAATGTATCCCAATGCACTTTGCCCATTTCTTTTGAATTATCCTGCATGTATCATGGTTGTGGTGGAGTAGGAATTGAAGTACATGCGAAAATTCAGTGTGCCAATTTTTTTTCAGCTTTTTTTTTTTGCAACACACACTTTTGTGTTTTTTTTTGTACAATTCGATTTCATAACTTCACCACTTGGAGCTTCTAATGATAGTATGCTTGCATCCTCCCCCACACTTAAACTTTTGTCCATCTCGGGCAAACTAACATTAAGAAACATTAAGGTATCCAAGTCAATGCAAAATATTATTATGAACATGAAAAAGAGGGAAAGGAAATATTTGCAAAGATGATATAAGCAAAGAAACAAAGTGTTTTACCTCTATAAATGTGGTCCAATCATAGAAATATAGCTTTGAAAGAACCTAAGCAAGTTCTAGAGTACAATCACATGTGTGTATCACAAAAAATTGGCTAATTACTCACTAGGTAAAAAGAACTCATCTCAATTCATCAATTTAGAATCCAATACTAAGAAGTACTCAAGCAACCAAGAATTTTCATCCAATGACTCAAATCCTAAGTTTTGACAACCAAATTTAATTTGCTTTCAAGAGACTCTAAAATGATGTAAGAAAATCTAGATGAATACATTTATTCCTAGCCACACAAGAAATAAAATGCCAAGTAACTAACATGATATCTACAATGACTTTTATGCATTCTACTCTACTCTAGCATTTATTTGCAAGAACTCATTTGAAAAGAAAGATGACTACTTAAAAACATGGTAGTGATATTTACAATGAAATAGGAAGGTAAGAAGAAAATAACTCCCCTTCAAATAGGGTAAAGGGCACGTAGCATCCATCTTGAGAGAATTATCCTCATGTGATCAATCTCGTAGTGGACAGATTTCTCCCTTATTAATTTTGCACAAGCATCTTCCGGTGGTCGGAGACGATTAAGGTTCAGAACCCACTTAAGAGGTGAGGTGCTACTAGTCGAAATAAGAGCAACTCCTCCCTCTTGATGTTTTTTAGAAGTCCTTCCAGGAGGTTGGAGTCTGTTCAGATGGAGCACCCACTCCAGAAGTCTTCGGGACCCTGCAAAACCATGTAATACCTCTCTCAAGCGTGCAGGGTAAGAAAGAAGTGTAATATCATCAATCTCTATATTAAAAGAATCGAGGTACACATCACATCCAATGAAATCTAACTTGGGTACCTCTATTAGTTTTTCACTGTCAAAATCTGCATAGGATGTGTCAAGTAATTCATCAGTACCAATAAAATCAACACTAGGTACCTCCATAAGTTTTTCACACTCAATTTCAGCATAAGATATAGCAAGAGATTCATCACAATAAACAACATCAATTTCAGGCCTTTCTAAAAAATTTTCACAATCAGTTTCAGCATAATATATATCAAGAAATGTTTCACAGCCAATAAAATCAATCTCGGGTACTTCCATAAGTTTTTCACACTCAACTTCAGCATAAGATATAGCAAGAGATTCATCACAATAAACAACATCAATTTCAGGCCCTTCTAAAAAATTTTCACAATCCATATCCACAAAAGATGTATCAAGTAATTCACCACATTCAACAAAATCAATTTTAGGTGCCTCTACAGGTTTCTCACAAACAATTTCTATAAAAGATGTGTCAATAAACTCATCACAAACAATAAAATCAGAGTGAGGTGCCTCTATTGATTTTTCCAAAGAAATAGGAGGAATACTTACCTGATCGTGCTGAAGAATACCTGGAGCTTCTACAAGAGTAGATGTAACTGCGGTCCCCTCCTGATCAAGTACAAGCTCCACTTCAGGTTCAGGTTCTGGTGGACACTCAACTGAAGCAGGTGATTCTTGGGTTCTTGCTTCCACCATGCAAGTCCTTACACTTCCATGCTGATCTTCTGAATCTAATGTATCAAGCAATGTTGGTGGTCCCAGGGGCTCAGTGCAATCCCCTACACCTGTGGATTCATCTGCAACGCATGCTTCATCAACCATATCTGCAACACTCATATTAAAAAAGTTAGAATCATCAATAACTAAATCATCACAAAATAAAAGTATAGAATGATTCTGTAAAGTTTCAGAATTGACTTCAAAACTATCACAAGTTCTATAATCAATCTCCTCCAATGCCTCTAAACTAGTAGGAATGGGTGATTCTTGGGGCTCAGTGCAATCCCCTACACTCTTAATCCTATCCTCTGAATTTTCTGATGTATCAATCGATGTAGGTGGTTCCTGGGGCTTTGTGCAATCCCCTACACCTATAGATAGTTCACAATCATGCCCCTCAGAATTAAGAGTAGCTTGAGAAGATAATTGTTCTGATCTTTGGGCGTTTATTTGATTCACTTGATTAACCAATTGTTCAAGTTGTCTTCCAATGTTTTGAAGCCTTTGTTGTAGGACTTGTTGAAACATCTCCTCCAGCCTTTGTTGTTGAGCCTCACTCTCATTAGGATTCTCCAAGCCTCCTTGATTGGTGTGGAACTCCTGTTGGTCTTGAAATGTAGCATAAGGCTGATGAAAACCAAGAGTAGACTGTGAATTCTGAAATTGGAGCTGTTGGGGCTGATAGGAGGGCTGAAATTGTTGCTGAAATGACTGATAATTAGGCTGAAAGGATGGTTGAACTAGCTGAGAATTATAGCCCTGAAAATTCTGGTTTTGAAGTAGAAATTACTGTGGTGAGGACTGAAACTGAGTAGGCTGACATCCTTGATTTTGTCGCTGAAAGCTTTGATTAAAAGGCTGAAATCCTTGCTGTGGTTGTTGGAAATTTTGGAAATTTTGCTGAAACTGCTGAAATGGTTGAAAATTTTGTTGAAAATTTGGATTGTACCCTTGCTAAAAATTCTGAAATTGTGGTTGAAACTGCTGTGGTGGTTGACTCCAAGGTTGGTTTTGCTGAAATTGTTGATAAGATTGTTGCAAATTCTGACAAGGTTGCTGGAAATTCTGAAAATACTGGTACTCTGCCATGGAACTGCTTGAATGAGTAGAAAAAATTTCCAATAGCCACCTACAGTCCTGGCCAAAAACAAACAAAGAATAGCAGCAAATGTATACAAAAGATAAAGCAATCAAGAATAGAATCAAAAGATATAATTATCAAGCACCACTACATTCCCCGGCAACGGCGCCAAATTTGATAACCGTTTCAGTCGTGTCACGGTTTCAAATACAATTTAAGTACCGAATTCCTCTAAACTAATGTAGCATAGAGTAACTCGAGTCGTCTCCCAACGAATATAGTTGGTACATGATACTTCTCAGGATCGTATATTATTGCTTTTGGGTTTTGGATATGAAACTGGGTTTTGGATTTGAGAGCTATAACTACGAAATGAATAGCAGAGCAAGTATGAAATCTAGTTCTAATTAAGGAAAAACAATGTAGATAAGGAAATCTACTTTACCCTAACTACAATTGCAGCAAAGAAAAGACAATTTGAAAGAAGCATTCAAGAAATAAAGCATCAATGAAACCTAGACATGAAGCAAAACCTACAGCATTAAAGAAATATAATTTAACCTAACTTAATTGCACGAAATGAAGGACAAGAAAAAGAAATTGAAAGAAACAAGATAAGCAATTGAAAGAGACAAGATAAGCAAGAACTTAAGCAAAACAAGAAACATGTAATCAAACCTATCTATAGAAACATTTTGTCGAACAACTTGCGAGTATGAATTAAAATTGCAATGGTACGTGCCATTCGAAAATACAAGAGATCAAACTTGATACAAATATCAACAACCACATTCGACAATCACAGGCAACACAATTGCAACTCAAAATTAATGAAACTAATCAACAATTTAAACCCAATCCGATAAAGAAGCTGCTGGAAGTAATTTGTGAAGGAAATGCTGTGAAGTAATCTGCTGGAAATGAAGATCTGCTGCCAAACTGAATTGAATTGTGCTAGAAGAAATCTTCTAGCTGCCGGAATTGAAAAAAAAAGTGGTTGCCGGATCTGATGAAGAACTGTGCGATGAAGAACATCTGCTGAAAATGAAATCTGCTGGAAAGATATCTGCTGCTAACGGCAGTGGATGGATCGTCGGCGGTGGAGTCGACTAGGGTTCGGAACCCCTAGTGCCCTAGTTCGTCCGGCCAGCAGCGAGATGGAGATGTGTTGGTGGACGGCGGTGAGGGTGGATGGTCGGCCTCCTAATCCTGCCCTCTCTCAACCCGAGAGAAAGCTGAACAGAAGGTCGACCGGCCGGCGGCGATGAGGTGGTGAGGAACCGCTGGCCTTCGGGGGAGGAGATGGTCCGTCAGAGTCGCCCCTCTGCGATCGCCCCTCGAGAAGAAGCTCCGATCCCCCTTTTTCCCTAGATCCGGTTCAGCCTTATGACTCATCAGCGCGCGTGGCTCACGGGTCAGCCAAGCCCAGCAGTTGGTTCAGCCTTGGTTCAGTCGTTGGGTTCGGTCCAGTCAGCCCTTGGTTCATTCAGCCAAGCCAGAACAGTTGGGTTCGATCAACCAAGCCAGAACAGTTGGGTTCAATCAGCCAAGCCCAGAACTCACAGGTTAGAAGAATTAAGTAATGGACGGCTGAGATCGATCCAGCTTCATCCAACGGTCGGATCTCTTCAGATTTGAACCAAACTCGATGGATCCCAATCAATGGTCCTGATCTACCTGTCCCCAGCTCGAATTAACCAGATCAGTGGCGGATGGTCCAGATCTTCCCTTTTCTTGAATGGATCGTCTAGAACATATTGAGCTTGATCCAACGGTCAGATTACTTCTGATTTGGCTAAAATTTTCAGATCTTGATCTATGGTCATGATTGACTCCATCTTGAACTCGGATTGACCAGAAGTTGACCGATGGCTCAGATTTAGCCGTTCTCTAGAATGGACGGCTCCTATTACTCCGATGCTTTATCCCTTTGATCTAGATCCAATGCTGACTCAAGTTTGACCCGATTTGATCTCGGTCCATGATCATTTGAAGCCTACAAAATGATATTCAAATTTAGTGCCAAAAAATATTCCAAATATATAAAGATTTGAATTAAAAGCCAAAATAGGGGAAATACATGAAACCTAATACAATTGCAAACTTAAGCATATAAAATGTGGACCAAACATGGATTTTAGAACCTAAAATAATCAACAAAAATGATGGTTATCAAACACACAAATCTTTCAAGAACTTAGCATACTTAGGGATCTGTTTAATCATAGTCAACAAGGGTACGTTGATCTCTACCTTACTGAACAACTTCACTAACTCATTATATTCCTTAGCTTTCTCCTCCTCCACTTGCTTCTTAGCTTGAGTTTTCCGCTGTGGAAATGGTAGAGGAACTCTCAAATCATCTTCTTTAGCTGAAACTTTAGGGGCTGAAATGTGAGTTGTTGCCCCATTCGGTGAAGCTGCTGTAAAATTGGTTTCGACACTGATTTCTACTTCATTCTCCACCAAAATCACAAGGTTGCTTGATGAAGGAGTTGGGCATGGACTAGGGGTGGAACCAACTGATTTTGAAGTCGTTTTAGGGCTGATTGGTGCTGAAAATGGAGGTGCTGCCCTGTTTTCTGAAATTTCAACTCTTGGACCATTTTGAGATGTAGTAACCTTCCCGCTCCTCAATGTAATAGCGCTAACATTTCCCTTTGGATTGGGAACAGCTTGAGAAGGTAATTGACTTGATCCTTGAGCTTGACTTTGATTTATCCCACTAGCCAATTGACCCATTTGCCTTTCAAGGTTTTGTATAGCCAGTTCATTCCATTGTTGTTGTTGTTGTTGTTGTTGTTGCAATACTTGTTGTTGTTGTAAAACTTGTTGTTGTTGTAAAACTTGTTGCAACATCTCCTCAATTCTTTGTTGTTGCGCATTCCCTCTACTAGAGCCTCCATAGCCTCCTTGCTTTGCATAGTGCCTTGACTGACCTTGAAAGGATGAAGTAGTAGGCTGAAATTGTTGAACTTGCTGGGATCCTTGAAAATAGGGCTGTTGGGGCTGATAGGAGGGCTGAATTGGCTGTTGATAAGGCTGATAAGAGGGTTGAAATACTTGGAAACCTTGCTGAGAGTTATAGCCCTGAAAAGTCTGGTTCTGAAGTGGAAAATTCTGTGGTGAGGACTGAATTTGCATAGGCTGGAAACTTGGATTGTAAGGATGTGAGGGCTGGAAATTTTACTGGTTTTGAGGTTGTAAAGTTTGAAATGATTGAAAACCTTGATGCCCTTGCTGATATGGCTAGAATTGAGGCTGGAATTGCTGAAATTAGGGCTGAGATTGCTGAAATGTTGGCTGAATCAGCTGAAATTGTGGCTGGAAAACTTGCTGATTTTGGGACGGAATTTGCTGTGGCTGCTGGAACTGCTGTGATGTTTGCTGGAATTGTTGTTGCTGAGGGTTCTGCTTGTAAAAAGAATTCCCATATTTCAGATTTGGATGATCCCTCTAACCAGGGTTATAAGTGGAAGAATAGGGGTTATTCCGAGATTGAAATTGTCCCCTAACCAATACCGCTACTGTCTCATCTTGTTGGAGGGCGGGACATGAATCTGAGTTGTGCTCTTGACTAGAGCAAATACTGCATACCCTCATCACTTGGTTAACTTGTGGAGTTGCTGAAAGATTTGAACTTTGAATTGCATTATTAACAGACATTTGCTTCATCACTGATGTGAGCTCTACCATTGCATTCTTCATTTCTTTCTGTTCATTTGAAACCATCTGGACTTCATTAACTCCTCTAGTGGTCAATGCTCTGCTCCCAAACTGTTGTGAATTCTCAGCCATGTTGGAAATAAGTTCCCTAGCTTGTTCTGGGTTTTTGTTCACTAGGGCTCCTCCAGCTGCAGCATCTATCATAATTCTGTTCATCTGCAATAAGCCCTCATAAAAGTACTGGATAAGTAACTGCTCACTGATCTGGTGCTGTGGGCAACTGGAGCAAAGCTTGTTGAATCTCTCCCAGTAGTCATAAAGTGTCTCCCCCACCACTTGCTGAATGCCACAAATGCTTTTTCTGATAATCGCAGTTCTGGAGGCTGGGAAATACTTCTCTAGAAACGCCTTCTTCATAGAGATCCAGCTAGACACGTGCCCAGTAGGTAAGTAGTAGAACCAGTCTTTTGCTGCTCCAATTAGAGAAAAAGGGAAAGCTCTCAGCTTGATATCTTCTTCTGAAATGCCCTGAGGCTTCATGGTGGAGCATATAACGTGAAACTTATACAGGTGTCTATTTGGATCTTCTCCAGATAATCCTTGAAATTTGGGCAATAGGTGGATGAGTCCAGATCTGAGCTCAAAATCACCAGCCAGCTCTGGATAAGCAATGCTGGAATACTGAAAAGTGGTGTCTGGTGCTGCGAGTTCCTTCATAGTCTTCTGGTGGTTTGCCATGATAATGCCTGAGTGAGTGGGAAAAGTCTGAAGAGAAGGAATATCAATGGTCTCTGAAAGTATGCCTTGGCTCCTCCTTGCTCTGAAGGTTTTCTCAATCTCAGGGTCAAATTCTTCAAGATCACCACCTGTAGACCTGGTCATCAAATCAAAAACAAATCGCAGTAAAAGTATATAGAAAGATGAAACAAGTAAAATCAGATCACAAGATATAGCAATAAGCACAAAAATGAATCAAGAAAGATGTGAAATAAGCACACAAGCAAAAATCAAACAACTCAACTAGTAGACTCCCTGACAACGGCGCCAAAAATTTTGATGACCGCTAACTAGGTGTCACGAATGTGGGTCTCAAAATTTAGATATGTGTAAAGTTGGAAACCCTTTTTGCTATCAAAGAATGAAAACGTAGTAAAGGGGCCACAGGTCGTATTTTTCCTAGGGCTAGTTGAGATTGTTTGATTCGAGCTCGAGTTTATGTGTTGTTGATATTTTTGGGTTTCAAATGTGATTTGGGTTTTGTTTGCAATTCGGGAATGAAACACGATGACAAAGGAGAGAAAAATAAACTATCGAACTCAACTAATGGAAACTTAATTAACTATTGCAACCTAGCCGAAATATTGGAAAGCAAAATTGATATTAAATGCAATCCAAATGCTAAGCAAATGAATAAAAACAATGATGGCAATTTTCGGAAACAAACAAGCTTAAAACAAATGCTAGCTACGAAATTCAGAAATCAAACCTTAAACAAACTCAACACAAACTAGATACAATTTTTTTGGAAGCAAGCAAATGCAAAGAAATGTTCAGAAATGGCCGAATGCAATACTAGATGCTTTCAAGCACCATAGCACACTAAAATTACCCTATAACTTGATACCAATCAATGCCTAAGCTGTCCTTGATACAAAACAATGCCAAACAACTTTACACGCATAGGAAACCTTTGTGCCAAAGCTGATACTTTTTGTGCCAAGGGTAATACTAACAGTTTAGAAATGAAGCTGATCGATGCAGTTTGGAAAACAAAGTTTTCAATGAAGAAGCTTGCAAAAGCGAATGTAGAATTTCAGACCAAAATCCGATCAATTCAATCAAACTAAAACCTGAAATGAACTTGCAAGGACTGTATGCAGAAATGCAGGAATAACTTGCAAAATTCAGAAACCGATTTGGGTGCTAAAACCAAACAACAACTGAAATCTATTGCTCCAAGCTAATGTCCACATAAGATTCCTAAGAACTCAATTCAATTGATGCAAATTCCGGAACTGAAGACTGAAACACAGTTGAAATTGAAACTGCCGAAGTAAAGTTGAGACACAAGCTAAAAAAAAACTGGCACAAGCTGAGCAAAACTTCAGAAATAAACTGATCACTGGTGAGTTTAAGTACTCAAGTCTAATGCTCAAATTTGATTCAGACAAAAACTAAGCTCACTGATTCGAGATTCAGAAACCACAACAAAGACTGATACGCAGAACACAAAGCTGATACGCAAGGGAGAATCTGAGCAGAAATGCAGAAACGAAATTGAATGCAAAGCAATCTCAGATCTAATACATTAGCATACTAACTGGTTTCCTAATTCAAGAATTAAAACAACACATAAACTAAATCTGAAATAAACTGCGAAATTCAGAACTGAAATTGGAACTCAGAAACAGTAAGGAACATGACAGAATTCGAAATTACAACTAAAAACAGAAATACAATAAGAAAACTAAGCCTCAATCACTCCCTTAGCTCAAGTACTCCTTGGTCGTCACACAAGGGTGAGCCTCGAACCCGTAAGCTCCATAAATCATGGGAAAACTCAATCTGCGATCAAATCCAGCTCAGCTTGCTCAAATCTAAAATTTCCATTCGAATTCCTTCAATTCAGTTGTGTCCGATTGCGCTGCAGCTTGTGGATGTTCCAAGCAATCCAGGGAACCCCTCTAAACTGCTCAGGTGGATGAAAATGGCGCACAACTGATCCAAAGGAAGCAAACGACAGAGCCAAGGAAACCTCACATCAGCTCTGTTTCTTGGGCAAATTGAGGCTGGAAACTTCACAGATGATCTTCCCAATGACCTAGCACTTGATCTAAACAAAGAATTGAGTGGTCGCGCCCTTGGAAGAAGAAAAACTTGCTGAAGAAATGAAGAACTACTCGAAGAAGATGAATGTGCGGCAAAGACGCGACATTGTGCCTGCACAGGGAATTTGATTAAATACTTTGAATTCAACGGTTGAGATCGTTTTGGATGAATCCAACGGTCGGATCTTCTCCAATCTGAACCAAACTTTGATGATGTTGATCAAGGGTCAGGATCTGCCTCCCAGTAGCTCGGATCCTCCAGATTTGCAACGGATGGCCCAGATCAATCTGATCTTTAAATGGACAGTTTAAAACCCTCTGAGCTCGATCCAACGGTTGAATGATCTCTGATTTGGATAAAAATCTCAGATATTGACCTGAGTGCTTGATCAGCCTTAACCCTAGCTCGGATCGGCTCAGAAGCTCCCAGATGGCTCAGATCTAGCCATTTTTGAATCGGACGACCCAGATTAATCTGAAGCTTGATCACTCGATCCGGGTCCACTTCCGACTCAAGTTTGACCCAGCCTGCCCTAGGTCCATGATCCTTTCATGCCTATAAAAAAGATCAAAAATTTAGTGGCCAAATAATTCAAATGTGTAAAGATTTGCAATTAAGTCCAAAATAAAAGCAAGTCCTAGAACCTAGGATAAATTCACAATTAAGCAAGTAAAATATGGGTCAAACATGGATTTTAGCTACTAAAATAATCAACAAAATGATACCTATCAGCGTCCTCGGCACCAAAACCAGGTCTACTCATCACGAGCATCCATGGCACCATGAGAAGGTAGGATCTTTGCATGCTTCTGGCCGGGCATCCACGGCACTATGACCAGGTCTACTCGTCTCGGGCATCCAGACACCACGAGATGGTAGAGGATTATGCTCCTCCTAGTCGGGCATCCACGACACCACGAGATGGTATGATCTTCAAATCCTTCTGGCTGGGCATCCTCGCCAACAAGGTTAGGCTTACTCATCTTGGGTATCCTTGGTATCACGAGATGGTATGATCTTCAGCTCATCCTGTCTAGGCATCCTCCGTATCACGGCCAGGCCTACTCATCTCGGGCATCATTAGCAACATGAGATGGTAGAATCTTCAGCTCCTCCAGGCCAGGTATTCTCAGCACCACATACAGGCCTACTCATCTCGGGCATCCTCGGCACGATGAGATGGTAGGAGTTTAGGTTACTCCTGGTCGGGCATCCTCGGCACCACGACCTAGACTACACATCTCGGGCATCCTCGGCACCACTAGATGGTAGGATCTTCACCAGATCCTGGATGGGCATCTGCGGCACTAAGGCCAGGTCTACTTGTCTCGAGCATCTTCAACACCATGAGTTAGTAGAGGTTTATGATCCTCCTGGTCGGGCATCCTCGTCACCATGACCAGGTTTAGTCATCTCGGGCATCCTCGGCACCACGAGATCGAACGATCTTCAACTCCTCCTGGTCGGACATCCTCAGCACCACGACCCCGCCTACTCATCTCGGGAATCCTCGGCACCACGAGATGGTAGGATCTTCAAGTCCTCCATGACGGGAATCCTCAGCACCATGGCCAGGCCTACTCTTCTCAGGCATCCTCGACACCACGAGATGCTAGGATCATCAGCTCCTCATGACCGGGCAACCTCAGCACCATGACCAGGCCTACTTATCTCAGGTATCCTCGATACCACGAGATGGTAGGTGTTTAGGCTACTCATGGTCGGGTATCCTCAGCACCATGACCAGGTCTTCTCATCTCGGGCATCCTTGGCACCACGAGATGGTACAATCTTCACCTGCTCCTGGCCGGGCAACCTCAGCACCACGGCCAAACCTACTCATATCACAAATCCTCGGCACCTTGAGATGGTAGAAGTTTAGGCTACTCCTGGTCAGGCATCCTCGGCACCACGAACATGCCTACTCATCTCGGACATCCTCGGCACCATGAGATAGTAGGATCTTCAACTCCTCCTGGTTGGGCATCCTCCGCACCACGGCCAGGCCTACTCTTCTCGGGCATCCTCGGTACCACGAGATGGTAGGATCTTCAGCTTCTCCAGGCCGGGCATCCTCAGCACCACAGCTTGACCTAGTCATCTCGGGCATCCTGGGCACCACGAGTTGGTAGGATCTTCAGTTCCTCCTGGTCGGGCATCCTCACCACCATGACCTGGCATACTCATCTCGAGCATCCTCGGCACCACGAGATGATAGGAGTTTAGGCTACACCTGGTTGTGAATCCTTGACACCATTACTAGGTCTAATCATCTCGGGCATACTCGACACCACTTGATGGTAGGATCATCGCGAACTCCTGGCTGGGCATCTTCGGCACTACGGCTAGGTCTACTCGTTTTGGGAATCCTCGACACCATGAGACAGTAGAGGTTTATTCTCCTCCTGGTCGGGCATCCTTGGCACCACGACTATGCCTACTCATCTCGGACATCCTTTGCACCACGAGATGGTATGATCTTCAACACCACCTGGCTGGACATCCTTAGCACCAAGGCCAGGCCTACTCATCTCGGGCATCCTCAACACCACGAAATGGTAGGATCTTGGCCTGCTCCTAGCCAGTCATCCTCGGCATCACGGCCATGTTGGGACCGGGTGCATGTTGACATGGATGCGGGTTCGTAATTCTAAAATTAATTACGTGCAGCGGAAGGTTTAGCATAAATAATTTCTTAAATTATTTAATCACACATCTAAGCATGCAACTTTATCTTGTGTAGACATGATCATATATTTAAAATTTTACAGAAACGTAAACTAATTTACGTATTACCTTGCGTAACTCGAAGGAAGGGATGAGATCCAACCGTAAGCGTCCCTCGGAAGCTCCGCCTCTATTCGCGTCCACGCCGAGTATCTTCGGGATGACTTCGCAAAGCCACGAGTTTCGTGTTCTCGAGAACTACTAGATTCTCCGAGAATGCAACAAGAAAACCAAGAAAGAAGTAATCACATCGGAAAAACAATCCGATGATAGGCCTTTGGTATACATCTCCTCGCAAGGAGTGGTGAATCCTTTGTAGGTTGTTCAAACATCTTCGGGCACTTCAGCTTATACCCAATCATCCTGGGTCCATACCTCCTTGGAGATGCTTGCTTAAGATGTCAAAGTATAAGTCTCCATGATCAAGATGACTTGAACACCGCAAGTCAAAGGAACATCGCACTTAAGCCGCAGTAAGAACTTTATTGACATATCTATATATAGACTACCATATGAAGTTTTACAGCCAGTCACTCCAATGAACTAGTTCCCTTAATTAGCATTCATGTTTATCTCCGGACATCCCAATGTCACCAGCCAGTGAGAATCAGCTGATTAGAGAATAACCCATGCTAGTCTCAACAGAATTGATAGTGACCGTATTTATCAATTCATCGACTAGGGACAATTTCAATACTTCATAATTGCACATGTAGAGATAATCACTAGTTGTGAATTCATCACAAATTCTCTCATGCTGTGAATTGTATTGCAGGCATTCAGTAAATGATATTAACATCTCATCAAATACATAAACATGTACACTCAAATAGAGAATATTCATTTATTAAAATAAATGATTACAATCGTAAGACTATTGCCTTAGGACACTTTTCTCATATCACTAACAAACTCCCACTTGGCCTAATGCCAATCGCTACAGGATCCAATACCACAGGCTCTAACATGATCCTCAAACTTGCTTTGAGGCAAGGCCTTAGTTAAAGGATCCGCTAAATTCCTTTCAGTGGGGATTTTCTCAATTTGTATATCATTCCTCTTATAATCTCTCTGATCAGATGATAGCGGCGAAGCACATGTTTGGATCGCTGATGAGACCTTGGTTCCTTCGCTTGTGCAATAGCTCCATTGTTGTTGCAATAATCCGGTATTGCATCATCAATGGTTGGAACCACACCAAGTTCTGAGACAAACTTCTTGATCCAGATTGCTTCCTTTACTGCTTCCGAAGCTGCAATATATTCCGCTTCCGTGGTAGAATCCGCTACGGTGTCTTGCTTGGAACTCTTCCAACATATTGCGCCTCCATTCAAAATAAATATGTATCCGGACTGAGATTTGGAGTCATCCTTATCTGTCTGGAAACTGGCATCTGTATACCCACGTATTATCATATCACCTTCTCCATATATTAGGAACACATCCTTAGTTCTTCTCAAGTACTTGAGGATTGTCTTGACAGCCGCCCAATGATCCATTCCTGGATCAGACTGGTATTTGCTTGTGACGCTCAGAGCATACGATACATCGGGCCTAGTACATAACATAGCATACATGATAGATCCTATCGCGGATGCATAAGGAATCTTATTCATGCAAATCCTCTCGTCTTCTGTGCGCGGACACATAGACTTCGAAAGGTTGATCCCATGCCTGATGGGAAGGTAACCTTTCTTGGATTCCGACATGCTAAACCTTTCTAGCACTCGGTCTATATATGTAGACTGCGAAAGACCAAGCAACCATTTTGATCTATCTCTATAGATTCTAATCCCAAGGATATAGGTTGCTTCTCCCAGGTCATTCATGGAGAAAGTTTTGGACAACCAAATTTTAACTGACTGTAAGATTGATATATCATTTCCTATAAGTAATATGTCATCGACATATGACACTAGGAATACGACTGCACTCCCACTAACCTTCTTGTACACATAAGGTTCGTCAGGATTTTGTGAGAAATCAAACTCTTTGATTGTCTCATCAAAACGGATGTTCCAGCTCCTGGATGCTTGCTTTAGTCCATATATGGATCGTTGAAGCTTGCATACTTTGGTTTTATTGACCGATGTGAAACCTTCAGGTTGTATCATGTATATATCCTCAAGCAGGTTTCCATTAAGGAAAGCTATTTTCACATCCATTTGCCATATCTCATAATCATAATGAGCTGCTATGGCCAGGAGCATCCTAATGGATTTAAGCATAGCTACTAGCGAATAGGTTTCGTCATAATCAATTCCTTGTTTTTGACGATATCCTTTTGCCACTAATCTAGCCTTAAAGGTAACAACATTACCTTCCATGTCAGTTTTCTTCTTGAAAACCCACTTGCACCCTATGGGCTTAATCCCTTCAGGTGGGTTAACCAAGTCCCATACTTGATTTTTGTACATGGAATCCATTTTCGACTTCATGGCTTCAAGCCACTTATCCCTTTCTGAATTTTTCAGAACATCTTCATAACTGATAGGTTCGTCATTGTTAATGAGTAACACGTTGTTCGATTCACTTATGAGAAATCTGTATCTCTCTGGAATATTGCGTGTCATATCAGACCTACGAAGAAGTGGTATCGTTTTAGGTTCAACTGATAGCTCATCATTATGAGTTATTGGTTGTGGTTCTATTAGAGTTTCTTGAACTTCTTCAAGTTCAATGCTACTCCCACAGTTTTTGTAACGCTCGCCTTTTTCCCCCACCTTACGGTGTGGCGAGAGGGCGGCATTACGCTAACATACATAGGGCATATGAACTTCTTAATGCAGCGGAATAATTTTTTTTAAACTTATTACACATGCGTTTAACCATGCAGCTAATACTTGAATCATGTATATATGCATTACCTATCATTCATGAACATGGTGACATTGTAACTTAGCATATTACCTCATACGTAGCATCATGATATAAACATTCCATACTTATCCATAGGCATCATAAGTACCAAGTAACTTATCCATAAGCATCATAAGTAGTAAGTTATTCTTTAGGCATAACTATCATAAGTATAGCATAGAACCTAAGGAGGCGTTTCAAAACACAAGACATGCAACAAGTATAAATAGAAGAATCCTTTGCCATGTGACTGCCACACACACGCTTTTGCCCCTCCTGCTGCTTCCCTTAATAACCTCTTGCTTGATCTATGGTATAAGGAAATAAGACTATAAGCACACAGGCTTAGTAAGACCCTTTCCTACTCACTAAAACCATATATCACATAAAACATAATCATATGAAACATTTTACAGGACATGGTTCTTAACATGAAACATAAGCATAAAAGGCATTTAACATGACATGGTTCTTAACATAAACATGAGCATAAAAGACATTTAACATAGCATGGTGCTTAACACAACATAAGCCTATTCTTAGTATAAATCATGAGCATAGTCTTAACATAAATCATGAACATATCATAAGCATATTCTTAGCATAAATCATGAGCATATTCTTAAGCATATTCTTGGCGTAAATCATGAGAATATTCTTAACATAAATGCATAACATGAATGAATGCATGAATCAAATGCATATACATAAGGATGCTTATTTGAAAATCATACTTATAAATACTTAAACATAATCATAACATCATGGGGGTCCCCGGCTTATACCACATACATACATCATATGCGCGCATCCTTAAGTAAATACGAGGTAGCTAGTCTCACCTACTAGGGTAGGAACAGCTACGGTAGTTTCAAAAACCGAGGCGTTCTTAAGGTGCCCATCCCTGTTGGACAGCTACGGTAGTCCCAGAACCGTGGACAGCTATGGTAGTCCAGAACCGAGGCGTTCTTAAGGTGCCCATCCCTTGGACCCTTACTTCGGTCCGGTACAAGCCCATTCATAAAGTAAAATAACTTTGCATGCTTCATCATTCATAGACATACATAACATATCTTAAGACATAAACATAATCTTGTTACATGAAGCATGACTTAAGAGTAGGAACAGCTACGATAGTTCCAGAATCGTGGATAGCTATGGTAGTCCAGAACCGAGGCGTTCTTAAGGTGCCCATCCCTTAGCATAACATAAAACTTACTTGACATTTCATCATTCTTACTTAATTCATAACATCATTATGCCTTCATCATTCATACCTATCATTCATACTTAAGACATAAATATTATCTTCATTCATCATCTTCATTCATAAAACATGACATACATACATAATCATAGTATCCATCATAGAGCATGCAGGGTAAGATTCTTATGAACATGATATGTACTACTTAGGTTCATGGAATTCTACATTACTTAGGTTCATGGCATTCATCCTAGAACATGCATAGACCTTCATAAACATATATCTATTATAGGCATTTAACATCCTACATGCATTATTGTACATAACATGAAGCCTACCTAAAATACATGTGTTCATGGTATATGGGCTAAAACATTCATGAATAAACATAGCACATAACCTAAACATACAAAGTCATGATTCACATGGTCTAAAACATTCATGAATAAACATAGCACATAACCTAAACATACGAAGTTATGATACATAACACATGAAGCTAGGGTTTTAGGTAACACAAAAATTCTTACAACATGCTTAACATGTACTTACATCATAGTAACCTATAAACAAGTATCCTTGAGACCTTAACCCAACCCAAACCCTAGAACCTGGAGTTGGTCGAAAGTTCCATAGGGGGAGGCTCCGTCATTAAATCAACATGAAAGGTTCCATGAGTAAAATAAAACCCATACATTACATACAAAGCCATAGAGAGCCATTAGACCTCATAATTGGAGCTAACCCTAAGTCCTAGCCCTACATTTTGACCTTGGCCGAAACCCTAGAGGGTCACAAGCACATGGAAAATTTCTATCATTCACAATTAATATCCATTAAATCATAGGAAAACATAATTAAACATGCTTGAAGGGTTAGATATCATCCTATCCCTAACATGTTGATAGGGACCAAAACCCTAGAGAGCCTTAGGGTGCCACAAACTTTCCCTAAATCATAATCTATACCTTACATATCCCAAGAAAACATTAAGGAGCATGAATGAGAGTTTACAACATCCCAAAGCCCAATTTCAAGGCTTGGCCGAAACCCTAAAGGCCTTCCCTCATGGTTTTCTCAACTTAGATCCTAAACAAAAATCTAAATCTTGGTAGACATCAAAGAAACAATTATACCACAGGTGAGGGTGTCTTACCTTGATTTATCTTGGTTATAACCTTGAATAGAGAAGCACAAGAAAACTTCCTTGACCTTAGATTACCCCTAGCCCTTGTAGCCTTGTAGAAAGCCCTTAGATCTTGAAGAAGAGGTCTCCTTGTGAAGTTTTTCCAAGAGAGAATCCCCTTTGTAGGATTCGGCTAGAAGGATGAAGAAGAAGGAGAGGAGAAGCTTTAGTGGAAGAAGAAGGCAAATAACTTAAGTGTTAAGTTGTCTCTTCCCTTCCCCTCTCTTATATACTAAGCAATGAGGCAAGTGAAGGGGCATGGTGCCTCTTCTCATGGTGACCCTTCACTTCCGTAAGCCTTACCTAAATTCCTCTTCATTCTCTCATAGCACTCCCTTGCTAGGTGAATTGGTTAGTACATGCATGGTGATACACTAGGTCCAAGGTTCAATCCTTGGTGCATGCACATCTTTTTATCACTTTTATAATTATTTTTGTCAAGGCCCATATAAGAGCCCACTAAGGTTTATGTTAATATTTCTAATTTAAATCCATTTCCATTCATGATAAAATTTTTACCTAAGGTCCCTTAATGGCCATGGCATTAGAAGGGCCCATGTAAGACTCATTATTACTTAGCTTCTTAATTTATATGGGAAAATCATGGATAATTAGGCTAAGGTTCATACTAGTATCTCTATGTTCCTCGAAAATCTATCTAGACATGATCAATATTTTAAAGAAAATATTGAGAAAATTTTCCGGGTCGTTACAGTTTTCTTGTAAAAGAAAATCTTTTTCTAGAAATACAGCATGCCTTGAAACGAACACCTTTTGTTCCAAGGGATGATAGAATTGGTAACCCTTCGTTTCTTAGGGTATCCAATAAATAGACATTTATTAGACTTAGCATCCAATTTGTCTGATACAGTCCGCTTTACATAAGCAGGACAACCCCATATCTTTAGGTGAGATAAATGAGGTTTCTTACTATTCCACGTCTCATATGGAGTAGTAGAGACTACCTTGGTCGGGACTCTGTTTAGAAAGTAAACAGCTGTCTTAAGCGCATAGCCCCAAAAGGATTTTGGAAGAGTTGCATGATTCATCATAGATCTAACCATGTCCATCAAGGTTCGGTTACGCCTCTCAGATACACCATTATGCTGTGGTGTATATGGCGGAGTCCATTGAGACAATATCCCATTGTCCCTAAGATAATCTTGAAACTCTTGACTTAAGTATTCACCACCCCGATCGGATCGAAGTATCTTAATACTTTTGCCAAGATGTTTCTCTACTTCACTTCTGAACTCTTTAAATTTCTTAAAAGCTTCAGATTTGTGTTTCATTAAGAACACATACCCGAATCGTGAGTGATTATCGATAAAGGTAATGAAGTAGCTATAGCCTCCTTGTGCAAGAGTTGACATTGGTCCACATACATCAGTATGTATTAGACCAAGCAATTCTCCCACTGGTTTACCTTTTTCGGAAAAGGGTAATTTGGTCATCTTGCCTTTTAAGCATGATTCGCATGTATCAAATGAACTAGGTTCAAATGATTCCAGAATTCCACATCGGTGTAATTTGGTCATGCGTTTCTAGCTTACATGGCCAAGACGATAATGCCACGTATAGGAATCTATTTGATTATCTATTCAAGCACATTTGTTGTAACTTCGATATTGAAAACGTCACCAGATAAATCTAACGTGTAGATACCATTGCATAAAGTTCCGGTCCCATAAAGAACACCATTTAAAGTTATGTAACAGCAATTGTTACTAAAAGTTAAATGGTAACCCTTTTCATTCAAGCATGAAATAGATACAATGTTCTTTATTAACGAAGGAACAAAATAACAATTATCCAATTCTAAGACAAGTCCAGTAGGAAGCTTTAGCAAATATGTTCCGATGGCAATAGCAGCAATCTTTGCTCCATTTCCAACTCGCAAATTCGCTTCTCCCTTGACGAGTCTTCTTCTATTCCTTAGCCCGTGTATGTCATTACATATATGTGAGCTACACCCAGTATCAAGTACCCAGGTGTACGAGGAAATAGAGTGACATTCAATAACGAAGATTCCTGAAGAGGATGGGGCATCGGATGCCTTCTTCTTCAAGGACTCAAGATAAACCTTGCAGTTTCTTCGCCAGTGGCCCTTCTTGCCGCAGTGATGGCAAGTGCCTTTTGGTGCCTTTTCAATCCTTTTGGCCTTAGTTAACTTATTGGTGTCCAAAATGGAACGCAAATTCAAAGAAGACATGATCAGGTGATTATCCTAGAAATACAAATTGAGGTTATGTGATGAGAATGATAAAGAATGCATCAATATACATTAATTAAATCCTATTTATTTTTCAATTGAATAACCCTTTTTATCAATTCGGGAGATCGTAGAACATCTCCAAATAGGTTGATATCCAACCATAGATAAAACAACCATGGCTAGAGTCCATCAAGTTATTCTTAGCTATGAAGGTAGGTAATTATACTGATTACATATTACACATATGTAATTCACATTATGCTATCAACTAATTGAATGTTTGCATATATCATTGGGTTGTTAACTCATTAACAAGTATGCAACAATATGCATAGCACCCAACTGCACCTCTCTTTACATCGACCTTGGCTGTGGCACAACAAATCGATGCTCTAATCAAGAAATAATTTTAATATGGTTGGAGCTCATTCAACCGTTTAGTCAGGCTTGGATGTGTCCAACAACCAAAACCAAGGATTGACCTCTGACTCCAACTATATTATTCATAAACTAATTCCATGGTTTGAACATGTTGAGGTTCAAGCCGGGCATGGATGTGTCCATCAACCCAAACGAGAAACGAAACTCCGGTTCTAACCATATTAATGGAAGGTGTTGGCCTTAATATTTTGTAAGGGGTTTTGGGTCTCATCTTTTTCTTTTACGCACATTCATGACATATAATTATGTCATGTACTAACGATTTCCTTAATAAAGTATGTATGTGACTTAATTTATCAAGTCTCATTAATTGAATTAGGAACCGGATTTCGTAATTCTAATTTCATACTTTATTCAAGGAATTATTTTGGGAAACAATTTCCTAAATTATCATAATCAATTTCGGAAATAATATGTTTAAGACTTTGATTTCTCTAAATCAAATCTTATTAAATTAAGAGACAGATTCCCTTAATTCAACCACATATTATTTTCATGAAAATCTTATTTAAGGAAATATACTCTATAGGAAACAATTTTCCTAATTAATTTTGGAGACAATAATATGTAAGAGCATCACCTCATAAATCAAATAAGGAAATTATCGTTTGAGAATCACCTCAAAATTTCCAAGATTTGATCACATATTTTATTTATGGAAAATTAATATCAATAACTTAATTTGGACGGCTCCCCGAGGCTCAATCCAAAATAAGAATTTATTGATAATATAATTTGGACGGCTCCCCGAGGCTCAATCCAAATTAAACATTTAACAGTTTAAATTCAATTTAGGAAATTTAATTATAACAACTAATTTTAAATTGGACGGCTCCCCGAGGATCAATCCAAAATAAAAAATTTTGTAAATAATTTAATTTCTAATTATGAATTTAAATGTCAATTAATATTCCCATAATTTATCTAGACTTTCTTGAAAGAAAGTGCCCAAAATTGTGAGCTTTCCATAAATGGAAAGTTTCTAAAATTAAAAGGTTTTCAGAATAATTGTAAGTTTCTGGTACAAAGAAAACATACGTTTTTCCAAAATTGAAAATTTCCAAAATATGAAATTTCCAAAATTGGAAAGTTTCCAAAAATGGAAAGTTTTCACAATTATCATAAAATTTCAGAAACAGGGATATTTCAAAAGTTTGCGAAATTTCATGATGATTTCCAAACTTTGAAATTCCTAAATCGGAAATTTACCATAATTGGAAAGTTTCCATAATTGGAAAATTTTCCAAAATTGAGATCATGACAAAGTTTTCAGCAAAATAATTATATGATTATGTCGAACACTAACCGGCTCTAATACCACTGTTGGGACCGGGTGCATGTTGACATGGATGCGGGTTCATAATTTTAAAATTAATTACGTGCAGTGGAAGGTTTAGCATAAATAATTTCTCAAATTATTTAACCACATATCTAAGCATGCAACTTTATCTTGTGTAGACATGATCATATATTTAAAATTTTGCAGAAATGTAAACTAATTTACGTATTACCTCGCGTAACTCGAAGGAAGGGATGAGATCCAACCGTAAGCGTCCCTCAGAAGCTCCGCCTCTATTCACGTCCACGCCGAGTATCTTCGGGATGACTTCGCAAAGCCACGAGTTTCGTGTTCTCGAGAACTACTAGATTCTCCGAGAACGCGACAAGAAAACCAAGAGAGAAGTAATCACATCGGAAAAACTCACTACCAAGGTTGGCCGGAATCACAATTCTGGCGAGGAGGAAGATGACTTGCGCCCAATCCCAAGGTGATAATGGCCGGAGAGGAAGATCGTCCCAACGGAAGAACTTTGTCGCCTTGGTGCTTCTCCTTGTGCTCATGGCAAGATGAAGGGAGAAGAGCCTTGTGGCCGGCCAAGAGAAAGAAGGGAGGAGAGGGAGAGAGCCCAGGCAAGAATACTTCAATTGATATCCAAGCCTTGCCTTGGGTCCTTTATATAGTTGCCTCTCAACCACCAAGTCTCTTTTTTCTTATGGAATAAATTATCTACGACTTATTCCATCATGCCAAGTTTTATCATATTTTAATTCATGATAAAAACTGACCAAGTCTCCTTTTTTCTTATAGAATAAATTTTCTTATCATGGTAAATCAATCCTTGATTGATTTTATAAAATAAAATAAACCAATCCATGGTTCATTTTAATTTCCATGAAAAATAAACCAAACCTTGGTTTATTATATAAAAAATTTATATCATCCATAATTTTATAAAACAAACCACACTTGGTTTATTTTATAAATTGAACCAAAAATTTGGTTCTCTCCCTTTGTTGTGGTCGTCCAAGCAAAGAGGATGGAGACCCTCTTTGGCTGGCCCATCCAAGCCACGCCCCAATGAATTAAACTTATTTAATTCATCTATTAAGTCTTCAAAAGACTTAGTCATTTTATGCTTCCGATGCGTCTCTGAAAAATTCAGATTCGACTTATCGTTTGGCTTAACCAAACCTAATCTCTCTTGATTGGAAAATCCAATTTTCAACTCGTTTTAAATCCCTCGGATTACTCATAGTGCGTGTGACTAAATAGGCTTTCGATTTATGTTGGCCATCTATAATTAATCAATTATAGAACGATCATGAGTGACACCTAGTAGTACATCATGATCCCCAATTAATCGAAAGATCAACAGTTGACCTCAGAAACAATTCTTAAACCCTTCAGCAGCTATAATGAATTGTGCCCCATTCCCTTCACCATCTTATACTCACTTGGTTCAGGTCATGGTCTATGTGTGTCAGTCCCCACTAGGCTGACTACGTCACACCTAGCCCAAGTAATGATTTCTCGTCCTACGGATTCTAATTACTCTCATGTATTTAAGAGATTCATACTTTGAACATGTCATGCTCTGGCTAGAGGCTTCGAGTAACAATCAGACGATAGGCCTTGGGTATACATCTCCTCGCAAGGAGTGGTGAATCCTTTGTAGGCTGTTCAAACATCTTCGGGCACTTCGGCTTATACCCAATCATCCTGGGTCCACACCTCCTTGGAGATGCTTGCTTAAGATGTCAAAGTATAAGTCTCCATGACCAAGATGACTTGAACACCGCAAGTCAAAGGAACATCGCACTTATGCTGCAGTAACAACTTCATTGACATATCTATATATAGACTACCATATGAAGTTTTACAGCCAGTCACTCCAATGAACTAGTTCCCTTAACTAGCATTCATGTTTATCTCCGAACATCCCAATGTCACCAGCCAGTGAGAATCAGCTGATTAGAGAATAACCTATGCTAGTCTCAACAGAATTGATAGTGTCCGTATTTATCAATTCATCGACAAGGGACAATTTCAATACTTCACAATTGCACATGTAGTGATAATCACTAGTTGTGAATTCATCACAAATTCTCTCATGCTGTGAATTGTATTGCAGACATTCAGTAAATGAGTTTAAGATCTCAATCAAATACATAAACATGTATACTCAAATAGTGAATATTCATTTATTAAAATAAATGATTACAATCATAAGGCGATTGCCTTAGGACACTTTTCTCATATCATTAACAGGTTATACCTACTCATCTCGGGCATCGTTGATACCACGAGATATTAGGAGTTTAGGCTATTCCTGGTCGATCATCCTCTAGATGATGACCAGGTCTACTCATCTTGGGCATCCTCGGAACCACGAGATGGTAGAATCTTCAACTCCTCCTAGATGGGAATCCTCAGCACCACGACCAGTCCTACTTATCTTGAGCATCTTCGGCACCACGAGATGGTAAGATCTTGAACACCTATAGACCGGGCATCCTCAGCACCACGACCAGGCCTACTCATCTCGGCCATTCTCGAAACCATGAGATGGTAGGATCTTCAGCTCCTCCAAGCTGGGTATCCTGAGCACCACGACCAGACGTACTCATCTCGGGCATCTCCGGTACCATGAGATGGTAGGAGTTTAGTCTACTCCTAGTCGGCCATCCTTGGCACCATGACCAGGTCTACTCATCTCGGGCATCGTCAGCACTACAAGATGGTTGGATATTCGCCTTCCCTTGGCCAAGCATCCTCGACAACACTGCCAGGTCTACTCGTCTCGGGCATCCTCGACACCACGACTCGGTAGAGGTTTATGCTCCTCCTGGTCGGGCATCCTCGGCACCACGAGATGGCATGATCTTCAACTCCTCCTGGCTGGGCATCCTCAGCACCACGACCATGCCTACAAATCTTGGTCATCCTCGGTACCACGAGATGGTTGGATCTTCATCTCCTCTTGGCTAGGCATCGTCAGCACCATGGCCAAGCCTACTCATCTGGGGCATCCTTGACTCCACGAGATGGTAGGATAATCAGCTCCTCCTGGCCGGGAATCCTCAGTACCACTGCCATGCCTACTCATCTCGGGCATCCTTAGCACCATGAGATAGTAGGAGTTTAGGCTACTCCTGGTCGGGCATCCACGACACTTGACTAGGTCTACTCATCTTATAAATCCTTGGCACCACGAGATGGTAGGATCTTCGCCTGCTCCTGGCCAGACATCCTCGGCACCACGGCTAGGTCTACTCATCTCGGGCATCGTCGGCACCACGAGATGGTAGAGATTTATGCTTCACCTAGTTGGGCATCCTCGGCACCACGACCAGGCCTACTCATCTTGGGCATCCTCGGCACCACGAGATGGTAGGATCTTCAACTCCTCCTGGTCGGGCATCCTCAGTACTACGGCAGGCCTACTCATCTCAGGCATCCTCGCACCACGAGATGGTGGGATCTTCAGCTCCTCCTGTCGGGCATTCTCGCACCACGGCCAGGCCTACTCATCTCGGGCATCCTCGACACCACAAGGTGGTAGGATCTTCAGCTCCTCCTGCCGGGCATCCTCAGCACCACGGCCAGTCCTTGTCATCTTAGGCATCCTCAACACCATGAGATGGTAGGAGTTTAGACTACTCCTGGTCAGGCATCCTCGGCACCACGACCAGGTCTACTCATCTCGGACATCCTCGATACTATGAGATGGTAGGATCTTCGCCTGCTCCGGGCGAGCATCCTCGGCACCACGGCCAGGTCTTCTTGTCTCGGGCATCCTTGGCACCACGAGACGGGGGAGGTTTATGCTCCTCCTGGTCGGGCATCCTCGACACCACAACTAGGCCTACTCATCTCGGGCTTCCTTGGCTCCACGATATGGTAGGATCTTCAACTCCTCCTGGTCGGACATCCTCAGCACCACGGTCAGGCCTACTCATCTATGGTATCCTCAACACCACGAGATGGTAGGATCTTCGGCTGCTCCTGGCGGGGCATCCTCACCACCACGGCTATGCCTACTCATCTCGGGCATCCTTGGCGCCATGATATGGTAGGATCATCGAGATTTTGCATTGGGCCTTAGTGAGACATTTTGTTTGTTTCTTTCATTACTGAAACTACAAAGAAGTACAATCATGCATACAAATACATATATTGCCCACATGGCTTGATAGATCGATTGGCGTGCTAGAGGGGGGGGGGTGAATAGCACTTTTTCTTTGACGTCTCAGGTTTACTTGGTATCCACCCTGGACGGGTAACTAATCCAAGAATCCGTCGGTGGATCAATCCCCGAATAACCTCCGGCTAGCCCTCGTCGCTCCTTGTGGGTGGAGAAACCTCACCACAATCACTTGACATGATCTAGGCACAAAAGACTACTAACTCACTTTACCCAAGCGAGTTTCGTCAAGAGATAGTAGCCTGAAACGAGCCCCTTTAAATAGGGCTCGAATCTGAAACAGGCGCTACCAGTCGACTGCCCCTGGGGCAGTCGACTGGTCCCAGTCAGATTCGACCATTACCGTACAATGTTTGATTCTGTCAGCCTGTTCCAGCCGACACCAGTCAACTGCCCCTGGGCCAGTCGACTGGTACACACCTATAACGCCCGCCCCTTACGTGAGCGACGCGTTACCTTTTTTTTCTTCCTTCGTACATTATTACATATGAAGCGTAAATATAGCAGCGGAAATAATACTAAATCATGAACATATGCAATTGGATAAATTTCTTTATAACTAGACTACATTAAGCATGTGAATCATAGCATAGCATATTTAACAAGAGAGTATATAGTTCTATATTAAGCATGTATATCATAAAGAATTTCAACTCCAACAAGTAGTAAGCATAAACATAAGAACTAACACATGCAGTTTATAAGTAGCATCATTAAGTCCATGAGAAATAAGTCCATAAGTAAGAGTAAAGACAACAGTAGGATCGTTCTGCCAAGTCACTACCACACACACACACATGCCCTCCTACTGCTTCCCCTTCTTTAGAAACCTTTAGTTTGATGTGTAACATAAGAAGGTAGACTATAAGCATAAATACTTAGTAAGCTCCTTGCTTATTCACAAAATCCGTACATCACATATAAGTAGAAATCTACATCTTTTGACTTAAACATATAACATTAATAAATACTTAAAGCATCTAAAGCACATAAGCATAAACACTTAAAACATGAATATATGTATCATTATTAAGGATATGGCATGAGTAAGTACTTAAAGCACCTAATATTCGCATAATCTTTAAAACATAGTCATGTGCATAAACATTAGACATAGCATATGCAATATCATTAAACATAAACATGTGCATAAACATTAAGGATGCTCTTTGAAAAATTTATATAATATAATACTTGAACATTAACATATCATCATCATTGGGATCCCTGGCTTGTACCCATTCGTCATTTGCACGCATCCCTTCGTAGAGTACGAGGTAGCTAATCCCGACCTACTAGGGTACTAGGCAACCTTGGGCCTAGGGACAGCTACGATAGTCCAGCACCGGGGCCTTGCTTAGGAGCCCATCCCTTGGACCTTTTTCAAGATCCGGTACAAGCCAATACATAAAGTAAAATAGCATACATAATTCCTTTTCTTTCCATAGCAATTGCTCTTTAGCATAGCGTTCGTCATTTCTTTTCTTTTCTTAGAAATTGCTCTTTAGACATTCTTTTATTCATAATGTCATACATGGCATGGGCATACATTCAAAGCATAAATATCATCATAACTTTCAAGCATGGAGAAAACATAATTTCATGTTAAGAAAATTCATAACATGCCAACTTATCATTCATGATTCATAAAACACATAATGTTCAATTTAAAACTAAGGATAATACACCTAGGGAACTTGTTCCATTTTTTTCATCTATCATGGCATAATGAAACATGGATACCTTTAATTCAACCATAATTCAACATATACTCTACTGGTCAAAACATTTAGATAGGGTTATCATGGCATAAAAACACAACACAACATCATACAACTCATACAACATGCATATATTGAATGTCCTATTACAAAGAGACATCATCAAGTGAGGTAGTGACCTTAACCCCTATCATGGCATAATGAAACATGGATACCTTTAATTCAACCCTAATTCAACATATATTCTATTGGTCAAAACATCTAGATAGGGTTATCATGGCATAAAAACACAACACAACATCACACAACTTATACAACATGAATACATTGAATATCCTATTACAAAGAGACATCATTAAGTGAGGTAGTTACCTTAACCCCTATCATGGCATAATGAAACATGGATACCTTTAATTCAACCCTAATGCAACATATATTCTACTGGTCAAAACATCTAGATAGGGTTATCATGGCATAAAACACAACACAACATCATACAACTCATACAACATGCATACATTGAATATCCTATTATAAGGAGACATCATTAAGTGAGGTGGTGACCTTAACCCCTATCATGGAATTATGAAACATGGATACCTTTAAGTCAACCCTAATTCAACATATATTCTACTGGTCAAAATAGCTAGATATGGTTATCATGGCATAAAAATACAACACAACATCACACAACTCATACAACATGCATACATTTAATATCCTATTACAAAGAGACATCATCAAGTGAGGTAGTGACCTTAACCCCTATCATGGCATAATGAAACATGGATACCTTTAAGTCAACCCTAATTCAACATATATTCTACTGGTCAAAACAGCTAGATAGGGTTATCATGGCATAAAAACACAACACAACATCACACAACTCATACAACATGCATACATTGAATATCCTATTACAAAGAGACATCATCAAGTGAGGTAGTGACCTGAACCCATCCTAAAACCAAATTTAAGGTACTGATCAGAAACTTCTAAGGTTCATATCAACATGAAAATGACAAAAACAAGAGCAATTGATTCATACAACATGCATATAATACATATTCTAATACTAGGAAGCATTAGCAAGCAACATGACATCTTTAACTCATTTTTTAGCCCTTATTTAGGGTATGGACGAACATGTTCAGAGGAGAAAAACATGGCATAAATATATATAAAACACTCGACAAAACATTAACAAGGAATTAAAATCATTAGCTAGTCAAAAAGAACCCAAACATCTTCTTATGGCCAAAAGGTCTATGGCTTCATGGGAGCCTTGGCCGAAACATTTAAGGGTCTTTTACTCCATCTTTTTTTTCATCATAACTCATAACTTAAGATCAAGAAAATATTGGAGTCATTAGATAGCATCAAACACAAACCTAGGCCCTAAATCCATGCTTGGCCGAAATTTTCTCATAGGGAAAAACTTCACGATTTTAGCAACACATCGCAAAAACATACAAGAACATGAACAAAAACATATATAAGCTATTATGTTGCAGGTGAGGGGAGTCTTACCCTTGTGCTAAAGATTCCCAAACAATATATATCACCTAGAAGGAGAAAGAAAGAACTTCTTGCTCCTTGGCTCTTCCTTTGCTTCACAAGCACAAAGCCTTCACTAGATCTTCTTGGAGAGAATTTTTTTTTTTGATGGAGAGAGGGCCTTGGTTTCGGCAATGAGAAGGATGAGGAGATGCCTAGTGGCATTTTTTCCTCATCTTCTTATAGTAAATGAAAAGGTATGCCTCTTCACCTTCCATGGTGACTCTTCATCCTCCATGGTGGCTCTTCATCTCCCTTACACCTATCTAAAATTTCCTCTATCCTCCTAATAGCACTCCCTTGCTAGGTGAATTGGTTACATATGCATTCTTAAGGCTTACAACATCTCTAAAGTCCAAGGTTAAATCCTTGGCACCTACATCATTTCATCATTTTTTTTTATTCTTTTGCAAGTCCATCTAAAGTAAGGCCCATTACATGATATGTTATTTCTTTTATTCTCATGGGGCCCATTAGGATAACTAATGAAGTGCTATTTAAGATACATTAGGAATTCCCACCATTTAGAGCCCATATAAGGCCCATTAACACTTACACTAAAATTCCCACAACTCTAACTATCATTCATGAATCATACTCAATATGACTATTATTCATGCAATTATACTTAATATTAGGGATAATATTGAAGGGAATTTTAGTGGGGTGTTACAATCCTCCATACCTTCTGGGAAGTGTTGGATCGAGAGAATACGATAGAGGGGGGGTTGAATATCGTAAAACCGTTTCGGATTATATTGAGAGAAATTAGGCAGCAGAAATAAAATAAAAACAAACGCGAACACAAGGTTGTTTACTTGGTTCAGAGTCGCGGTCGTCTCCTACTCCAAGGCCCACGGTCCTTGACCGTTTACTGCGGGCAATTCTATAATCGCGCAAGTTATTACAAAAATTTGTACAGTAATAGTGCAGTAAAAAGTACAATTATGCTCTTTGTTACCGACGCCCGTGTAGATCGTTCTTCGGTGTGGAGGGTCGTCGTCGGCGCTTGAATCTCGAGATCGGAGGTTTCCGGAGCAGAGCGCTTGAGTCGATGAGCGTAGAGGCGTTGGAAGAATTTATCTCGAAGCCTTGGGGGTCGAACCCCTTTTATAGCACTCCTGGGGGCGCCCGGGACGCTAGGGGCGCCTGACACATGCCTTCAGATCCGAGAACCCTCATCCGAAGCTCGGTCAAGGCTTATCCCTCCAGAATCGGCCTCGGAGTTGACGGCGGCGCCCGGGACATAGGGGGCGCCCGGGTTGACTTGGTCGCTGGCTTCTCGGCTGACTTAAATTCTATCGCTTCGTTGGCTTGGGCCCAAGGCGCCCGAGGCATCCGAGGTGCCCGGGACCATGGGGGCGCCTAGGAGCTTGAAGGCACCTGCCCAGTGAGCTTCCGAAGCCACTCTTGCTCAACTTCTCGTTTGGCCTTGGCCTTGGGCGCCCGGGACCTCCCGGGCGCCTAACCCAGCTGCTGCCTTCTCCTTTGGGGCGTTCTGAGCTGCAGAAACTCATTCCTTCGGTCTTGCATTCAGGGTTAGTACCAAACATAATAAAGCAACAATGTTAGTGATTTTTACAGCCGTAGCTGTCTTGGTTCTGACTTTGGGTCTCCAAAATGGAACCCTAGCTCGAACCGACGCCTACTATTCCCTCGACGGGGAACGCGTCCTCACCTACTCCTCTCAGGAGAATTTACCTGTTGCCAATCGGCTCCTCCGGTTGGACTTTTGCCCAGCAGTCCTTCGCCAGGTCTTCGTTACCAAGCAGTCCTTCACCTGGTGCCTAGCAGTCCTTCGCCAGGTCTTCGTTACCAAGCAGTCCTTCGCCTGGTGCCTAGCATTCCTTTGCTAGGTCTTTGTTACCAAGCAGTCCTTCGCCTGGTGCCTAGCAATCCTTCGCTAGGTCTTCGACTAGCAGCCCTTCGCTAGGTGCCCAGCAGCCCTTCGCCAGGTCTTAGGGTTTCGATGCCTAGCGGTCATTCGCTAGGTGCCTAGTAGTCCTTCGCTAGACTTCAATCTGTACATTCAAGTAACATGTTAGATAAAAATAACATCTTAACTTTTGAACCCTTTGCCATTATCAAAATCCAGGTTCGACTTGGGTGCTGTCTGCACCAACAATCTCCCCCTTTTTGATTTATGGCGTCCCGGTTAAAAAAGTTAAGTTAATAACAAACAGGTGAAATACCAGTTTAGTTTCCTCCCCTGGAAGGAATCTCCCCCTAGGTATTTCAAAGGTTTGTGGGGTTTAAAAAATTTTATGTCTAAAAATGGAATTGATTTTTCAACACTTAGACCATTTTTCAAAAGAAGTTTTAGAAAGCATTTTCCAAAAAATTTGGTTGGGCACTTGGAAATTTATACTTAGATCCTTTACACTTAGAAAAATTTTCAAGTCAATAACTTAGAAAATTTTCTAAACATCTTATGAAGTTTTTTATTACAAAAATTTTGAAAAAAAAAATTTCAATCTCTTTAGTACTTTAAAAACTTTATACTTAGAGACTTTTCTATTAGAGAAGTTTAAAAATACGTACTTAGAGAAAAAACATCTTAGGTCAAGTACTGAGACATAGTTTTTTAAAACAGCTCAGGTCAAGTACTTTGAAAATAGCTTAGGTCAACTACTTTGAAAACAGCTCAGGTCAACTTTGAAAACAGCTCAGGTCATGTACTTTGAAAACAGCTCAGGTCAAGTACTTAGAAATAGTTTTTGAAAACAGCTTAGATGATTTTACTTTTTGAAGAAAGGATAAAGTTTTAAAAATTTTAATTTTGAAAAAATTAATGAAATTAAAAAAATTTAATTTTCAAACTTTCACTCCTTTCCAATCTCTCCCCCTTTGTCATATATCAAAAGAAACAAAGCAATATAGCAAAAAAAATTGCATAAGAATATAGCAAAAGAATAATGTGTTGTACTGAACCAATTCAAGGTATAAATTTGGACCAAATCTATTTGAATTATCTCACTCGGGTCCTGTCTAACCCAATTAGCTACTTACTAACTGTTATAAACAGTAGTTTTCGCTAGGGTTAGTCAAGTTAAGTATTTTGTTCAAGTTAGATTTTCTAAGCTTGACACTAAACCTGATTACTGTTTAATTTGTATTTAGTGCCCCAATTACTGCAGATGCACTGACTTAAAGCATCTTGAATTAAGGCAAAGACCTAAGCATCTCAACCTATTCTAGGTTATCAGTCAAAAGTACCCTAAGGTGCTTGTGAGATGCTGGCTTTTAGATCTATAGGTGCATGCATTTCTAGGGTTAGGGCCTAGGCTAAGTCCATTTTCGAAAAAAACCCTAGTTTTGAAGGGGTAATTTTTTTTAAAAAAAAACTAAGTCGAAAAAATTATTTTTTTAAAATTGTAATAAAGATTTTTAAATTAAGTAGAAACTGATTTTAAATCAAGTAAAGCAGTTTTTAAAAAAATAAAAGTAGAGTAAGCCTATTCTACCAAGCATAATCCTAACTGCCTTCTTAGTTAGCTAAACTCAGACTCAGGTAGGGGTTTGGTGAATATGTCAGCTAAGTTAGATTTAGAGTCTACATGCTTAAGGACTATCTCACTCCTGACTACATGATCTCTTACAAAGTGGTGTTTAACTTCTATGTGTTTAGTTCTGGAATGTTAGATTGGGTTCTTAGTTAGATTAATTGAGCTTATATTGTCAATGTAGACCTGAGTTTGAGTGTAGTTAAGCTAGAAGTCTTTGAGAGTGTGCATCATGCATAAGAGTTGTGCTACACACTCTCCTAAGGCAACATACTCAGCTTTAGTTGTGGATAGAGCTACACAGTGTTATTTTTCCTAATAGTTGGCAGCTTCCATTTGTGCTCTTTCTATCTAATTTACAACCAGCGTAGACAGAATCCGAGTATCCTGACAAGTCAAAGGTTGAGGTCCTAGGGTACCAAATCCCTACATTTAGGGCCCCCTTAACATATCTTAGTATTCTTTTTAAGCTGCTAAGTGCGTTTCCTTAGCACAGGTTTGGTATCTAGCACACATTCCTACAGCAAAAAGGATATCAGGTTTGCTGGCTGTAAGGTACAGTAGACTTCCAATCATACTTCTATAGAGTTTAAGGTCTACTAGTTTACCATCAGGGTCACTATCTATTTTTACATTTGTAGCCATGGGGGTACTTATGCTTTTAGAGTTATCCATTTTAAATTTCTTTATTAACTCCTTAGCATATTTGGATTGATGGACATAGTTTCCATCCCTAGTTTGTTTAATTTGTAACCTTAGAAAGAAGTTGAGCTCACTAACTAAGCTCATTTCAAATTCATTTTCCATTATTTTAACGAATTCTTTTAAGAAATTTGAGTTAGTAGACCCAAAGATTATGTCATCGACGTAGATTTGGACAATAAAGATTTCTTTTCCTAAGGTCTTATTAAATAAGGTTGAGTCAATTTGTCCTTGTTTAAATTCTTTAGAAGTTAGGTAGGTTGATAAGCATTCATACCAGGCCCTAGGTGCTTGTTTTAGTCCATAAAGTGCTTTCGTGAGTTTGTAAACATGGTCAGGTCTTTCTAAGTCCTCAAACCAGGGGGTTGTCCTACATAGATTTCTTCCTTAATAAATCCATTTAGAAATGCTGACTTTACATCCATTTGGTAGAGTTTAAATCCTTTATGGGATACAAAGGCTAACAACATCCTAATGGACTCAAGTCTAGCTACTGGGGCATAGGTTTCGTCATAATCTAATCCCTCTACTTGACTGAACCCTTTGGCTACTAAGCGGGCTTTGTTTCTCACTATTTCTCCTTGATCATTTAGCTTATTCCTAAACACCCACTTAGTATCAATAATGGATTTTCCATCAGGTTTAGGTACCAATTCCCAAACTTGGTTCCTCTCAAACTGGGCTAACTCTTCTTGCATTGCTATGATCCAATCAGGATCAGGTAAGGCTTCCTCTATAGTCTTAGGTTCAATTTTTGAAATCATTGCAATCTGACTAAGGTTCCTATAGGCGGACCTAGTTCTGACTCCTAAGGTTGGATCACCCACAATTTGATCAGTTGGGTGACTGAGTCTGGGTTTCTTAGTTTTTCTTGAACTGGTTCAGCCTCAGGTCCGGCTGGTCGGTTCGGTTCAGTATTTGGTTCAATTGACTCAATAGTTGGTTGAATAGTTAGTTCATTTAGGGGTTCAATTAAAGGTTCAACAGTTTGTTCATTATCTTCTTGATCAATATTTGATGAATTTAGATCTGGATTATCAGATTTTAATTAATTTCTTCATCAAATATTAGATTTGTTGTTTCTTCAATTTTCTTGGTTTGTTTATTGTAAACCCTATAGGCTCTACTTGTTATTGAATATCCTAGGAAGATGCCTGGGGTTGACTTAGACTGGAATTTAACTAGATAGTCCTTAGTGTTTAGGATATGAACTTTGCACCCAAAGACCCTTAGGTAGTGTAGGTTTGGAAGTCTATGGTAGTATAATTCATAGGGTGTTTTATTGTGTCGTTTGTTAAATAGGACCCTATTTTGGATGTAACAAGCCGTACTAATTGCTTCTGCCCAATATTGGTTAGCTAGGTTGAATTCATTGAGCATAGCCCTAGCGGCTTCCTGTAGGGTTCTATTTTTCCTTTCAACTATCCCATTTTGCTGGGGGGTTCTAGGACACGAAAATTCGTGTATATACCCATTTACCTTACAAAATTCCTCGAATTGTTGATTTTCAAACTCTCCCCGTGGTCACTCCTAAGTCTTTTGATTTTGGTATCGTTTTGATTTTCAATTAACTTACAAAAATCATTAAATAGGATTAGGGTTTCATCTTTGGTCTTTAGAAACCTAACCCAGGTAAACCTAGAGTAATCATCCACAATTACTAAGCAGTACCGGTTTCCGCTTAGTGACTTGGCTCCATGTGAATCAAATAGGTCAAGGTGCAGGAGCTCAAGTGTGGTTTGAGTTAGCTCAGATTGAATTAGTTTGTGATTAGACCTGGTTTGTTTATCTTGATTACATGATTTACATATTAAGTTTTCATGGTTCTTAATTTAAGGGATACCTTTAATTAGGTCAAGTTGGGTGATTTTTGAAATTAATCTCAGATTAGTTTGACCTAATCTCCTATGCCAGAGGTTCATTGTTCTAACTGAGTTAACATGCATTTAGGTACTAGGGGTAGGTTTACAGTATAAACATTATTATTCCTAGTGCCTTTAAGCATGATTTCTGAGTCTTGCAAGTTTCTAATCAGCAGTTAGAGTTAGTAAAGGTAACTACATAACCAGTATCATACAATTGACTTATGCTAAGCAAGTTAAATTTAAAATCTTCAACCAAAAGAACCTTTTTAATAACAAAGTCAGATTTAAGTTCAATGTTACCTGACCCAATCACCTTGAGTGTAGCATTGTTGCCAAATGCTACTGAGCCTTGGTTCTTGAACTTGAGTTTGGTGAATTTCAATTTATCCCCAGTCATATGTCTGGAGCACCCGCTATCCAACATCCATTGGTCCAAATCTTTATGTTCCTACACATAAAGAGTTTTATTGATTTGGATCCAATTAGAATCAGGAATAGCCTAAATTGATTTTCACAACCTAGTCTATCTCACCCAATCTAGAGTTATCAATCATGTTTGCCTTATGGGTTTTTGTGAGATAGGTTTTAGTAGATAGAATTATTTTGAAAAATCATGATTTATTTTGAAAAAGTTAGATTAATTTTGAAAACAATTGTTTTGAATTTATTTTGAAAAAGAGTGTTTGAATCTACAATTAACTGAAAATTTGTGTTAAATTCGAATTTGACAAAGAATGATTTGAATTTGAATTTCAAAAATTGGCTTCCAGGTCTTGGCGAGGCACTAGGCCTTCTTTGGTCGTAGCCTTATTGGATCATCAACCCTTTCCTTGACAAAGCCTTTTAATGAAATTTCATTTTCAAAATTACTTTTTGAAAAATTCTGGTCTAACTAGTTTGGGTTTTGGATCGGTAGCTTCGGCTAGTTCCACCAAAATGGCTTCTCTAACGTACTATCATCTAACCGCCACCCAATACTATGTTGTTCAAATTTCACTTAATTGGTTCAGTCATTAAACTAACCAGTCCTAAGTCTAAGCATGGTAAATTACAGAAATTAAATAGACAAGCAATCGTGCAATTTAAAACAAGAATAAAAATTTATCTAACTATGAAAATTGTTTTTAATTTGGCTCCCCCTGGACTAAAGCCATGATAATGGTTTGGCAAGATGTGAATCTTGTCCTTGGGGATCCAATACTGATTTGATCCAGTTTGTTTGTTCAGGCACAGTTTGGGTACCCATGCCTGAATTTTAGGTCTAGACTGATTCATTACAGCATAGTATGATCTTTGTCTAGACTTGGTTCGATAGCCTAACCAGGATCGATTTAGAACCGACTTCTGTTTTCCAAGGATCATGTCAAGACCCTTGGAACCAGAAGTGAATCGTTCTAAGGCTGCTCTAAGGTCCTTGACTTGAGTTTTCAAGGAGAAGTTCTCTTTCTTAAGTTTTTCAACTTGAGTAGAGGTTCCTTCTTGAACCTTCTCAGTTAAGGATCCAGAGTCAGCTCCCTCTTTTAGGAGTTTTACTTCCTGTCAGAGAGATTCGACTCAGATTTTGTCTTTCGCCAAGTCTCGAGAAAGATAGGCAATTAATTCGGTTAATTGATTTCTAGAAAACCCACTTACAGTGATTTCGCCGTCTTCTGAAAATGTAAGCTTCCCGCCGTCCGACTCCGATTCTGACTCGGTCTCGATTTCTTCTGAGGCAGTCAGGGCGAGCAAGTTCGACTATGGGGCCTCTTCTTCTTCTTCGGACGAGGATTCGTCCCACGTTGCCTGAAGGGCCTTCTTCTTTCTTGTCTTCTTTGTTTCCTTCAGATTGGGGCATTCCGTCTTGTAGTGACCCTTCTTTTTGCATTCATAACAGGTCACATTTGGTTTGTTCTTCTCATTTGAAGGTTCAGCTGGTTCTTCCTTTCGTCGGCTGGCTTTCCTTCTGTTGGTCTGGTTTTTTAGTTCTTTGTAGTAGACCCAAGCTAGCCGAACCAGCTTAGGTCGATTTCCTTCGCTTTCTTCTGAGTCTGAGTCTGAATCAGACTCGGGTGCAGGTTGAGGTTTCTTCTTGGTTATCTTTCCAGTTTTACCTGCAACAAAAGCAATGCCTTTCTCGGCCAGATTGCAGTTAGTCTGTTCATGTAATTCGAGTTCCGAAAATAATTCATCTAGTTTAATTTTAGACAAATCCCTTGAAACTTTGAACGCATCTACCATAGATGCCCACAAAATATTTCTAGGGAAGGCATTAAGAGCATACCTGATCAGGTCACGATTCTCTACCTTGTGACCGATGGTGTGTAGACCGTTCATCAGCTCCTGAATTCTGGCGTGGAGCTGAGTTGCACATTCGTTGTCGTTCATCTTGATTGTGTACAACTTGTTCAGCAGAAGGTCCCTCTTGCTGATTCGGGTGTCGGAGGTTCCTTCGTGTAATTCAATTACCTTACCCCAGAGTTCCTTTGCACTGTTGAATGGACCCACCCGGTTCAGCTCCTCTTTGGTTAGGCCGCATTGGAGTGTTTGGGTTGCTTTAGCATCAGCCTCGATTTTCTTTTTGAGTGAAGCGTCCAATTCAGTGTAAGATTGTGGCATTCCTTCGCATTTCTGGGGATTTCCTGACCGGATTGGATAATTATCCACATGTCCACCTGAGTTTTCAGGTGGACTTCCATCCTACTCTTCTAGTAGGAGAAGTCCTTCCCACTGAAGAGTGGTGGTCTGGCGGTACTGAAGCCCTCTTGCATGGCCATTTAGGAATTACTGAAAAGAAAGAGAGAGAGAAAAAAAACGTCCCAAGACTTGGTCTTCGATTAGCAGTGCGGGAAGAGAAAAGAAAATTTTATCGAGTGGTGTTGCACCAACCTCAATTAACGAAACAAATTCGATTAAAAAAAATTCGAAGAAAAAATCTGAAACAAAATCTCAAATTGGTGGTTGCACCAAATTTGAGCTTCCCCGCTCTGATACCACTTGTTGGATCGAGAGAATACGATAGAGGGGGGGGGTTGAATATCGTAAAACCGTTTTGGATTAAATTGAGAGAAATTACGCACCGGAAATAAAATAAAAACAAACACGATCACAAGGTTGTTTACATGGTTCGGAGTCGCGGTCGGCTCCTACTCCAAGGCCCACGGTCCTTGACCGTTTACTGCGGGCAATTCTATAATCGCACAAGTTATTACAAAAATTTATACAGTAATAGTGCAGTAAAAAGTACAATTATGCTCTTTGTTACCGACGCCCGGTGTAGATCATCTTCGGTGCGAAGGGTCGTCGTCGGCGCTTGAATCTCAAGATCGGAGGTTTTCGGAGCAAAGCGCTTGAGTTGAAGAGCGTAGAGGCGTTGGAAGAATTGATCTCGAAGCCTTGGGGGTCGAACCCCTTTTATAGCACTCCTGGGGGCGCCCGGGACGCTGGGGGCGCCTGACACGTGTTGGTGCAAGTTGCATCAATGATGTTCTCCTCTAAGTGTTTTAATGTTTGACAATTTACTTAAGTCAGTGACACATTGAACAGACAAAGGGGAGTTAAGAGAGGAGTAACCAAAGTGGAAGGAAGTCCTAGTAAACCTAGGAAATAAGTCCTGGTTCAGGGAATTGGGCACTAAGTCCTAATCGAGGATTGGGCACTATGTCCTGGCAAAGGGCTGGGCACCGAAGACCTGCTCGGAAGGTGGGCACTAAGTCCTGGTCGGGGACTGGGCAAGAAGACCTGGCCGAGGGTTGGGCACCGAAGACCTGGTTCGGGGAATTGGGCACAAAGACCTGGCCGAGGGTTGGGCACCGAAGTCCTGGACTTAGGGTTTGGGCACGAAGTCTTGGTCCGAGGGACTGAGCAACTTAGCTGAGCGATGACTAAGGACAGGAGTAGAGACGGGTCAGGGTTTGGGCATCTCGAGGTCCGGAAGTATCGGAAGCTAAGCAAAAGTCCAACCGAAGGACTGGGTGGCAACTGTCTCCTGAAAGAAGTAGGTGAAAGGCGCGTTCTTGGGGGTGGGAACTTGCGTTTGTTCGACCTAGGGTTTCATGGAAATCCGAAGTCCGAACCAAGTCCTTAAGGCTAATATTGTATGTATATTCTCTTTGTGTTTGTGTATCTTACAGGTACCAAGAACCAGAGACAAAGCAGGTAACTGGGCTGGAAAGCTTGAGGCCAAGCGCCCCCATCAGTGGGGGCGCCCCCATGCATCCAAGGCGCCCAGAAGGAAAAAGCAAGTGTTGTGTGGTAAGCAGAATATACCTCAAGCAGGGCGCCCGGGAGGTCCGGGGCGCCCGGGTTCAAAGCTGTACTTGCTATTTCGAGTTCGAAACATAGATAAGCCTTCATGAGGGCGCCCAGGAGGTCGGGGGTGCCCTGGTCAAAGGTTTTGTCAGCTGCGGTGAGATCGACGCGGGGATAAGGTTTGACCGAGTTTATCGGGGTGCCCCCGACGTCCAGGGCGCTCCCAGGAGTGCTATAAAAGGGGCTTCGACCCCTCTGCTTCAAACACAACTGCTAAGTGTCATTCTGATCACTCTGATCGACGACAACGTGCTAAAGACGAGGCTCTACGACCGGGAGGCTCCAGGAGGAAGTGCGCGGCACTTCGCAGGTCCAGATCGGCCGAGTTTCAGATCTTGTTTGTTTGGTTTGATTTTATTGTTCCGCATTCAATTTATTTATCTTTTGATTGTAATCTTTCACTGTAAGTCGGGTTTCTCCACCTCCGGAAAGTCGGGGAAGGAGACCAATAGTGGACGGCCGTTCCCGTGCATAGGCCTTGGATGTACTGACCCTGGGGGGTCGGGAACCAAGTAAAAATCCCGCGTGCAATATGTGTTGGTTGTTGTTTTCTTCGTTCTGTTTATTTTCCGCTGCACTAACGCTCTGAGTCTAGAACGAAGATTCGAAAGTCTACGATTTTCTTACGAAGATTTTCACGATCGATATTCACCCCCCCTCTATCGACGACACTGCTCCTACAAGTGGTATCAGAGCCAGGCCGCTCTTCACTGGACTAACCGCCGACGGAGCAACGACGCTAGGAGTTGAGGGGGAGCCCAGGGGTGAATCAGGTACATTTTAATTTTAAATGTCAAATTTTAAATTCCATGTTATATTCTTCACATGCAGAGAGAGAGGGCACTATAAGAATCAGTGCCCTACTCGTAAGACTCGATCTACACCACCGGCGGTAAAAGAGACACTGGCGCCAAGAGTCCGGAAAAACAAGGATCACGTACAATGCTTCAAGTGTGGAAAATACGAACACTACAAGAACAAATGTCCGACAAAGGTACGTAAAATTTACGTTCCGAAAAGTTTCAAAATTCCTGCACTATCTTTAGATAATTTAGTTAATTTTTCGGATAAATTAGATTTACTACATAGTAAAATTAATATCATGCATGACAAATTAGAAAATGCAGATATGACTAAAATATCTGAAAATAATTATTTAATTCAGAACATTAATTCAGTAATTACTAGAATAAATTATCATAACTTTAATTCTGATAATTTTAAACTTATTCTGAAAATTTTGATTCGGATAAATTTAATCCTAAGAATAAATCCGAATTCAAATTTGAAAATCCTAAGGATAATTATAAATTTGAAAATTCTTTAGATAATTATCAATTCAAATTTGAAAATCCTAAGGATAAATCCGAATTCAAATTTGAAATTCTAAAGATAACTCTGAAGTTAGTGAAGTTAATTCTGAAGATAATCCTGAAATTATTTTTGAGGATAAAAATGATTTTATTAAAAATCTTGAGGATAATGAAGATGAAATTCTCCTAGATAATAACTTAATCATAGATAATCTTGAAAACTATTACAAAACCTTAACTAGTGGCCCAAATTACTCCTCCTATTTTGAGGATGAGGAGGATATAGAACTATCTAAGATAAATGTCATAATTAATAAAATTCACAAAGATTCAAATAAGTCAGAATTATTAGAAAAACTTGAAAAGATAGATAAAGATGAAGAAGAAATTTTCGAAATAATGAAAATGATGAATTTAAACCCACAATTATTAATTAATCATTTCAAACTTAATTATTCAAATCAAATTAATTCAAATAATTCAAATAAATTCAAATTAGTCAAACAAACTTCAATTAATTAAATTAATTCAAAATAATTCAAAATAATTCAATTAATTCAAAATAATTCAAATTAATTCAATTAATTCAAATTAATTCAAATAAACTCTATTAATTCAAAATAATTCAAATAAATTCAATTAATTCCAATAAATTCAATTAATTCAAATAAATTCAAATAAACTTCAATTAATTCAACTAATTCAAATTAATTCAATTAATTCAAATTAATTCAAATAAACTTCAATTAATTCAAATTATTCAAATTAATTCAAATTATTCAACCTAATTTAAATCTTAATTAAATTCAAATTAAATCCTAATTAAATTCAAATTAAATCTTAATTAAATTCAAATTAAATCTTAATTAAATTCAAATTAAATCTTAATTAATTCAAATTAATCAATTTCAAATTAATTTAAACTTCAATTAATTCTTAATTAACTTGAATCCAACTAAATCTTAAATAAATTAAACTCGAACTAAACTAAAACCTTACCCAAACCGCAACAATTAATTTAATAAAATTAAATATGTCCAAGTGGGTTGACATTTTCGCGGGTTCACACTACATGTATCAAATCGGGAATTTGATACATCTTTAGAAACGTAATTAAAATGCTTTGGACTTGTTTGACTCATGCATAATTGTCATGCCATGCATTTACTACTTCTTTTAAATATATGACATGTCATGTATACATTAGAACGGCTATAGGAAAAAGAATAATTGAAACTTTAACAACCTTGTATTGGGTGGCGGTGAGATGATAGTACGTTAGGGAAGCCTCTTCTAATAAGGTCAAGTATACACTACTTGGCCTCTTTAGACTGGTGAAACTAGCCGAAGCTACCGATCCAAGACCCAAACTAGTTAGACTAGAATTTTTCAAAAAGTAATTTTGAAAATGAAATTTCATTAAAAGCCTTTGTCAAGGAAAGGGTTGATGATCCAATAAGGCTACGGCCAAAGAAGGCCTAGTGCCTCGCCAAGACCTGGAAGCCAATTCTTGAAACTCAAATTCAAGTTACTTCTTGTCAAATTCAAATCTAACACAAGCTTCAATTAAATCTTAGAGTTAATAATAAATTCAAAAAATGATTCAAGCATCTCACAATACACATATAAGGCAACCATGCTTGTTGTATTGATACATCTAAAATGGGTGAGATGTTAAGGACTAATGAATTCAAAAATATTTTTCAAAATTATTTTTCAAAATTGTTAGAATATTTTCCTAAAAATATATTTTCAAAATAGTGCTTCAACATAATAATGTTTTTATGGAATTCATGCTTGTCTGATTGATTATACATATTATACATTTTTCAAAAGTATATCTTTTCAAAAATTGTTTGACTCACTCGATTAGACACAAGCCTCTTAGGACAACTCTAAAGTTCCTTAAGGCACTTAGATAGAGTCAAACGATGTTGGGTACAGGGGGAGTGGTTTATTCTTTTTAAAAAATTATCCTTGAAAAACCACTATCTTTTAAAACGGGTTTCGAAAACTGGGCTTTAAACACTATTACTTATGTTTTTCGAAAACTCTGTCAGATAAATTACCTTAATTTCAAAATATGTTTCGAAATTTCAAAATACATTCAAAGAGTGTGCTTTGTCTTGTTTGATTTTGATAAACCCTAATGACACAGAGGAAGGTCCACTTCATAATCTACAAGGACTCTTAGGATGTGTCAGATTTAGGGGGAGTCTGAATCAATCTTCTGAAAAAGTTTTTTTAATTAATTGTTTTAAAATTATTAGATAATTCCTTTGATTTGAATCAAACCTTAAGACTCAGAGGAAGAGTACTTGTGGTCAACAAGCTTCCCAGGACTGGGTCAAGTTTAGGGGGAGGTCAAATTAAAAGAATTATTGAATATTTCAAATGTTTTCATGCGCGGTTTTTTCAAATCGTGCTAAAAGCATAAGTATTCTTTCAAAATACTATCATTTTGGTCTTAAAAATACTAGTATTTTCAAAAATTCATCTGGTTTTGATCAATTTGAAAAAAAGGGTGTTTATCTTGAGTTTGGAAAATCTTCCAGGACACTTAGGAAAATGTTCTTGTAGTCAACAAGGTTTCCTAGGATTGTGTCAGACTGGAAAATAGACCAAGTCAAGTAAAATATTATATTTTCAAAATGCATAATATCCTTTCAAAAAGGTATTTACATCTTTCAAAGTTTAATACTTTTCAAACAGTACTTATATTTTCCAAAATTGCAAATTTTTTAAAAAAATTGCACAATATCTTTCAAAGTTACTTATGGGTTTCAAAAATGTACATTCTTCAAAATACTTGCATTTTTCAAAAGCTCATAACAACTTTCAAAGTACTTGTACATTTCAAAGAAGTTAATATTCTTTCAAAAGTTATGCAAAATTACTGTATTTTCAAAAAATGCACTGGTTGAAAATTTTTCTATAAGTACAAGTTTTTTTAAAAAATCCTTCTAAAGCAATAGTGTTTAAGTGGAAAATTTTCAAAATACTCAATTTTATGCTATGCTTTCAAATATTACACTAAGTATTTTCAAAAAGAACCAAAGGTTTTCATTGTTGGTGCAAGTTTTTTTTGGTTTTTTTTTATGTATGACAAAGGGGGAGAGGTGTGCTTAAGGTGTGCTTAAGTTAGAAATTTTTGTCTCCCAAAGATCAAATGTAGTTTCAAAACTTATATCATTTTTTATCCCAAGATAGTAAGTTAGCTCCTTCAACCAATCTAACTTAAGTTATTGTCAAACATAAAAAGGGGGAATTGTTGGTGCAAGTTGCATCAATGATGTTCTGCTCTAAGTGTTTTAATGTTTGACAATTTACTTAAGTCAGTGACACATTGAATAGACAAAGGGGCGTTAAGAGAGGAGTAACCAAAGTGGAAGGAAGTCCTAGTAAACATAGGCAATAAGTCCTGGTTCAGGGAATTGGGCACTAAGTCCTGATCGAGGATTGGGCACTAAGTCCTGGAAAAGGGCTGGGCACCGAAGACCTGCTCGGAAGGTGGGCACTAAGTCCTGGTCGGGGACTGGGCAAGAAGACCTGGCCGAGGGTTGGGCACCGAAGACCTGGTTCGGGGAATTGGTACGAAGACATGGCCGAGGGTTGGGCACCGAAGTCCTGGACTTAGGGTTTGGGCACGAAGTCTTGGTCCGAGGGACTGAGCAACTAGCTGAGTGATGACTAAGGACAGGAGTAGAGACGGGTCAGGGTTTGGGCGTCTCGAGGTCCGGAAGTATCGGAAGCTAAGCAAAAGTCCACTCGAAGGACTGGGTGGCAACCGTCTCCTGAAAGAAGTAGGTGAAAGGCGCGTTCTCGGGGGTGGGAACTTGCGTCGGTTTGACCTAGGGTTTCGTGGAAATCCGAAGTTCGAACCAAGTCCTTAAGGCTAATATTGTATGTATATTTGCTTTGTGTTTGTGTATTTGCAGGTACCAAGAACCGGAGACAAAGCATGTAACTGGGCTGGAAAGATTGAGGCCAGGAGCCCCCATCAGTGGGGCGCCCCCATGCATCCAGGGCGCCCCCATCAGTGGGGGCGCCCAAGCCAAAGAATGAAAAAGCAAGTGTTGTGTGGTAAGCATAATATGCCTCAAGAGGGGCGCCCGGGAGGTCTGGGGCGCCGGGTTCAAAGCTTTACTTGTTGTTTCGAGTTCGAAACATAGATAAGCCTTCATGTGGGCACTCGGGAGGTCCGGGGTGCCCTGGTCAAAGGTTTTATCAGCTGCGGTGAGGTCGACGTGGGGATAAGGTTTGACCGAGTTTATCAGGGCGCCCCCGACGTCCAGGGCGCCCCAGGAGTGCTATAAAAGGGGCTTCGACCCCTCTGCTTCAAACACAACTGCTAAGTGTCATTCTGATCACTCTGATCGATGACAACGAGCTAAAGACGAGGCTCTACGACCAGGAGGCTCCAGCAGGAAGTGCGCGGCACTTCGGAGGTCCAGATCGGCCGAGTTTCAGATCTTGTTTGTTCGGTTTAATTTTATTGTTCCGCATTCAATTTATTTATCTTTTGATTGTAATCTTGCACTGTATGTCGGGTTTCTCCACCTTCGGAAAGTCCGGGAAGGAGACCAATAGTGGACGGGTGTTCCCGTGCATAAGCCTTGGATGTACTGACCCTGGGGGGTCGGGAACCAAGTAATAATCCCGCGTGCAATCTGTGTTGGTTGTTGTTTTCTTTGTTCTGTTTATTTTCCGCTGCACTAACGCTCTGAGTCTAGAATGAAGATTTGAAAGTCTACAATTTTCATACGAAGATTTTCATGGTCGATATTCACCCCCCCCTATCGATGGCACCGGTCCTACAACACGTGCCTTCGGATCCGAGAACCCTCATCCAAAGCTCGGACAAGGCTTCTCCCTACAGAATCGGGCTCGGAGCTGACGGGGGCGCCCGGGACACAGGGGGCGCTCGGGTTGACTTGGTCTGCTGGCTTCTCAGCTGACTTAAATTCTATCGCTTCGTTGGCTTGGGCCCAGGGCGCCCAAGGCATCCGGGGCGCCCGGGACCATGGGGGCGCCCGGGAGCTTGAGGGCGCCTGCCCCAGTGAGCTTCCGAAGCAACTCTTGCTCAACTTCTCATTTGGCCTTGGCCTTGGGTGCCCGGGACCTCCCGGGCGCCTAACCCAGCTGCTGCCCTTCTCCTTTGGGGCGTTCTGAGCTGCAGAAACTCATTCCTTCAGTCCTGCATCCAGGGTTAGTATCAAACATAATAAAGCAAGAATGTTAGTGATTTTTACTGCCGTAGCTATCTTGGTTCTGACTTTGGGTCTCCAAAATAGAACCATAGGTCGATCCGACGCCTACTGTTCCCTCGACGGGGAATGCACCCTCACCTACTCCTCTCAGGAGAATTTACCTATTGCCAACCGGCTCCTTCGGTTGGACTTTTGCCCAGCAGTCCTTCGCCAGGTGCCTAGCAGTCCTTCGCCAGGTCTTCGTTACCAAGCAGTCCTTCGTCTGGTGCCTAACAGTCCTTCGCCAGGTCTTCGTTACCAAGCAGTCCTTCGCCTGGTGCCTAGCATTCCTTCTCTAGGTCATTGTTACCAAGCAGTCCTTTACCTGGTGCCTAGCAATCCTTCGCTAGGTCTTCGACTCCTAGCAGCCCTTCTCTAGGTGCCCAGCAGCCCTTCGCCAGGTCTTAGGGTTTCGATGCCTAGCGGTCCTTCGCTAGGTGCCTAGCGGTCCTTCGCTAGGTGCCTAGCGGTACTTCGCTAGGTGCCTAGCGGTCCTTCGCTAGGTGCCTAGCAGTCCTTCGCTAGGACTTCAATCTGTACACTCAAGTAACATGTTAGATAAAAATAACATCTTAACTTTTGAACCCTTTGTCATTATCAAAACTCAAGTTCGACTTAGGTACTGTCTGCACCAACAGGAAGTTCGTCCTCGAACTTAAAATTAATGTCATAGTTATCTTCCACTAATGTCACAGATCATTTCTTTGCTGTCATTATTGATGCTATATTCTCGGCAACACTTTCTTCTCCAGCCATAAAACATTTATCCAATTACTCCCTCAGTTTTCTTCTAATCTTAGTCATTTTCTACTCATTACTTTATCATCTTTTATCTCTTCTCTCTTTTTTTCCCACTTTCTCGAAATCTTTATCCACACATATCTTATACTCTATGTTAGACTTGGTTTACGAAATCAAGTCTAATTAACATTGATTAATTATATTATATACATCCCATTAAATGAACTAATCATTTGTCAAGTCATTAACACATAACACAACTTTATTTAATAGGCCTAATAAGTTCGTACAACAAACACTAGAATTTAATGAGCTAGATAGGTTTACATCATTACCATAATAAAAAATATTATGGCAGTGGCTATCACTCTCTCGTTCATCTCTAATCGGCCAGTCTTGGGATCTTCTACAGATTCTATCGGATCTTCCTCTAATATTTCAGGATCTTCCTCTATCATTACAATATCAGGATCTTCCTCAACTATTTCAGAATTTTCCTCAGGCATTTCCAGACCTTCCTCAAACATTTCCGGATCTTCCTCGAACATTTCGGGATCTTCCTCAAACATTTCAGGATCTTCCTCGATCATTACAATATCAGGATCTTCCTCTCTATTTCAGGATTTTCCTCAGGCATTTCAAGATCTTCCTCAAACATTTCCGGATCTTCCTCAAACATTTCGAAATCTTCCTCCTCAGATTCTTTTAGATCCTCTGGGAACTCATGGCGAAGTAGCTGCATACATAACTCAGCATATGAGATACAACATTCATGATGCCCCCATATATGATGTGCAACTTCTCTCGTACGCTTTGGCAATGAACGAATCAATGCTCCAATTCTATAGTCATCCAAGATTGGGAACTCTTCTTGCTTGAGTTTCCAAAATAGTCGATCCAATTTTCCTATATTGCCTTGGATTCCATGAATCGGACTATAGTCAACTTCTTCTATCTGCTCCATTAGCTCACGACATCGCTCATAGCAACGAATCGTGGTGCACATCTCATGCGACATCTGGAATTGAAAAATAACATAGTCAGTACAAAACTGACAAAAACCAGTAACAAAACTAGTTTTCTTTTTTTTTCAATTCATAAATATATGCACAGAAAGAAGCACCCAAAAATAATAAGTTCCCTTTACTTTAGTAGTTACAATTACTTATGCTACTGGTCTGATCGATTTGTATGTCTTTCTGTGGTTGCTTCACTTAAGCCTATTTAAGTTAGGGTTCAACATAGTGATCAAATCAGTTAGTTTATTTCGGATTATTTGATCAAACTGGTTTGGTTAAACCAACTAATGGTTTGAACCAAAATCGATTGGACTAACCTAATCTCATTAAACTAAACTTGAGTCTAATTTAAATTAATTGAATCAAACTTAAATTAACTACCGGTTACAGCTTCTGATTGAGACTCTTCTACTTTTCATTACTTTTTTTTTATTTCTACATCTACTTCAACCTATCTAAAAGCCTTAATCCTACATCACTGGAGCTCTTAAAAATCTCTGCTAAGTTCAAAATTATCTAATAAATTTATCTTACATGTTCTCACAAACTTTATCTATCATTCTCTGACTCCATCTTCTTAATTCTACTATTCACTTCCCATACATTCCCATGCTTTAAAATAGGATACATATATCTCAAAACTTCTCATCTATCTTCAATCCACACTTTGCCTTCTCTTAACAACTACTTACACACTATTTAATCTCATTACTCTATAACCTATACTTCTCATCCTGATATAACTAGACGGATATTAATACTACTATTTTCACTCACATGATGTTGCACTATCTACTTAAGTCTTTATCTTCATTTCTAATATTTTAATGTTTTAGGTCACTAAGATTGTTTTACAAAGACTCGTTAAATAAATTCTCATTCGTATCTAAGTACTTTTTAAAACATTATGCTAAGCTTGCTTATTAAATTTTGTTATTACACTTACTCTACTGCTTTTATGTTATCATAAAAAAAATACTACTCACTTCTGTTAATTTATTATCTAATAATATAATGGACATCATATCTACATACTCTACTTTGTCTTCTCTCATCTATTTCCATTTCTAAAATTGCATATCTTCACTAAAATCTATTATTACTCTTTTATCTTTTTCATAAGCTTTCTCTCAGTTATGTTTTTAATTATACTAGTTTATTTCTTACATTCTTGCACTTATTTTCTTCTCTCCATTAAGCACTAGAACTTCTTTTTATTCTGTACTGCATAATCTCTTTCTTATGTCTTTTGTCTTGCTATTTCTTAGACATTTTATTCCTACCCGCATATCAAACTCTAAAGTGTTCGATATCATAAAGTAAGGTAAGGTATCGTTCATATTTACATATCCTAAAAGTACTCTCTATCATAAGGTATCATTCATACTTGCATATTCTAGAATCATAAAAGAAAGTAAGGTATGCATAGGGGTACTTATTTGGAAGTGCAGGAAGAAGGCTTGATGTGTGTGTAGTGAGATGGCATTTGGCTCTGATACCAAACTGTAATGCCCGCCCCTTACATGAGCGACGCGTTACCTTTTTTTTCTTCCTTCGTACATTATTGCATATGAAGTGTAAATATAGCAGCGGAAATAATACTAAATCATGAACATATGCAATTGGATAAATTTCTTTCTAACTAGACTACTTTAAGCATGTGAATCATAGCATAGCATATTAACAAGAGAGTATATAGTTCTACATTAAGCATGTATATCATAAAGAACTTCAACTCCAACAAGTAGTAAGCGTAAACATAAGAACTAATACATGCAGTTTATATGTAGCAACATTAAGTCCATGAGAAATAAGTCCATAAGTAAGAGTAAAGACAACAGTAGGATCGTTCTGCCAAGTCACTACCACATACACACATGCCCTCCTGCTGCTTCTCCTTCTTTAGAAACCTTTAGTTTGATCTGCAACATAAGAAGGTAGACTATAAGCATAAAATACTTAGTAAGCTCCTTGCTTACTCACAAAATCCGTACATCACATATAAGTAGAAATCTACATCTTTTGACTTAAACATATAACATGAATAAATACTTAAAGTATCTAAAGAACATAAGCATAAACACTTAAAACATGAATATATGTATCATTATTAAGGATATGACATGAGTAAGTACTTAAAGCACCTAACATTCGCATAATCTTTAAAACATAGTCATGTGCATAAACATTAGACATAGCATATGCAATATCATTAAACATAAACATGTGCATAAACATTAAGGATGCTCTTTGAAAAATATATATAATATAATACTTAAACATTAACATATCATCATCATTGGGATCCCTGGCTTGTACCCATTCGTCATTTGCGCGCATCCCTTCATAGAGTGCGAGGTAGCTAATCCCGACCTACTAGGATACTAGGCAACCTTGGGCCTAGGGACAACTACGGTAGTCCAGCACCGGGGCCTTGCTTCGGAGCCCATCCCTTGGACCTTTTTCAAGATCCGGTACAAGACAATACATAAAGTAAAATAGCATACATGATTCCTTTTCTTTCCATAGCAATTGCTCTTTAGCATAACGTTCGTCATTTCTTTTCTTTTCTTAGAAATTGCTCTTTAGACATTCTTTTATTCATAATGTCATACATGTCATGGGCATACATTCAAAGCATAAATATCATCATAACATTCAAGCATGGAGAAAATGTAATTTCATGGTAAGAAAATTCATAACATGCCAACTTATCATTAATGATTCATAAAACACATAATGTTCAATTTAAAACTAAGGATAATACACCTAGGGTACTTGTTCCATTTTTTTTCATCTATCATGGCATAATGAAACATGGATACCTTTAATTCAACCATAATTCAACATATACTCTACTGGTCAAAACATTTAGATAGGGTTATCATGGCATAAAAACACAACACAACATCACACAACTCATACAACATGCATACATTAAATGTCCTATTACAAAGAGACATCATCAAGTGAGGTAGTGACCTTAACCCCTATCATGGCATAATGAAACATGGATACCTTTAATTCAACCCTAATTCAACATATATTCTATTGGTCAAAACATCTAGATAGGGTTATCATGGCATAAAAATACAACACAACATCACACAACTTATACAACATGAATACATTGAATATCCTATTACAAAGAGACATCATTAAGTGAGGTAGTGATCTTAACCCCTATCATGGCATAATGAAACATGGATACCTTTAATTCAACCCTAATGCAACATATATTCTACTGGTCAAAACATCTAGATAGGGTTATCATGGCATAAAAACACAACACAACATCACACAACTCATACAACATGCATACATTGAATATCCTATTATAAGGAGACATCATTAAGTGAGGTAGTGACCTTAACCCCTATCATGGCATAATGAAACATGGATACCATTAATTCAACCCTAATTCAACATATATTCTACCGGTCAAAACATCTAGATAGGGTTATCATGGCATAAAAACACAACACAACATCACACAATGTTAGTAATATGAGAGAAGTGTCCTAAGGCAATCGCCTTATGATTGTAATCATTTACTTTAATAAATGAATATTCACTATTTGAGTATACATGTTCATGTATTTGATTGAGATCTTAAACTCATTTACTGAGTGTCCGCAATACAATTCACAGCATGAGAGAATTTGTGATGAATTTACAACTAGTGATTATCTCTACATGTGCGATTGTGAAGTATTGAAATTGTCCCTAGTCGATGAATTGACAGATACAGACACTATCAATTCTGTTGAGACTAGCATGGGTTATTCTCTAATCAGCTGATTCTCACTGGCTGGTGACATTGGGATGTCCGGAGATAAACATGAATGCTAGTTAAGGGAACTAGTTCATTGGAGTGACTAGCTGTAAGACTTCATATGGTAATCTACATATAGATATGTCAATGAAGTTCTTACTGCAGCTTAAGTGCGATGTTCCTTTGACTTGCGGTGTTCAAGTCATCTTGGTCATGGAGACTTAAGCAAGCATCTCTAAGGAGGTGTGGACCCAGGATGGTTAGGTATAAGCCGAAGTGCCCGAAGATGTTTGAACAACCTACAAAGGATTCACCACTCCTTGCCAGGAGATGTATAGCCAAGGCCTATCGTCGGATTGTTATCGAAGCCTCTGTCCAGAGCATCACATGTTCAGAGTATGAATCTCTCAGAAACATGAGAGGAACTAGAATTCGTAGGACGAGAAAAACATTGCTTGGGCTAGGTGTGACGTAGTTAGCCTAGTGGGGACTGACACACATAGACCGTGTCCTGAACCAAGTGGGTATAAGATGGTGAAGGGAATGAGGCACGATTCATTAAAGCTGCTGAAGGGTTTCAGAATTATTTTTGAGGTCAACCGTTGATCTTTCGATTAATTGGGGATCATGATGTACTAGGTGCCACTCATGATCGTTCTATAATTGGTTAATTATAGACGGCCAACATAATCGAAAGCCTATTTAGTCACACGCACTACGAGTGATCCGAGGGATTTAAAACGGGTTGAAAATTAGATTTTCCGATCAAGAGAGATAAGTTGAATCTGAATTTTTCAGAGACGCATCGGAAGCATAAAATGGCTAAGTCTTTTGAAGACTTATTGGACGAATTAAATGAGTTTAATTCGTGAAGTCATGGCTTGGTTTGGCCGGCCAAAGAGGGTCCCCGCCCTCTTTGTTTGGCCGGCCACAATAAAAAGGGAGAACCAAATTGTTTGGTTCAAATTATAAAATAAACCGCGCGTGGTATGTTTTATAAAATTATGGATAATATATAAATTTTTATAAACCGATGTTTGGTTTATTATTTTCATGGAAATTAAAATAAACTTTGAATAGTTTATTTTATTTTATAAAATCAATTATGAATTGATTTTCCCTTGATAAAAAAAATTTATATAATAAATTTCTTGTGAAAATTTATTCCATAATAAAAGGGGAGACATGGTTGTTTTTATTATAAATTAAATTATGATAAAAACTTGGCATGATGGAATAATTTATAGAAAAATTTATATGATAAATTTCTTATGAAAATTTATTTTATAAAAAGGAGACTTGGCGATTGAGAGACTACTATATAAAGGAACCAAGGCAAGACTTGGAGATTAATCTAAGTGATCAAGGAATAAGCCCTCTCTCTCTCCCTCTCTCTCTCCCCCTCCTCTAGTGCTGCCGGCCCTAGAGACCCTCCCCTTTGCCGTGAGCTTCAACCACCACCAAGCAGCTGCCGAAGGAGAAGAGGAAGCGGGCGCAACTCCTTCCTTCCTCCCGGAATCTTGATTCCGTTCTTCGTTTGGTGGTTAGTCTTTCCATCTCTCTCTTGGTATTCTTGTCATGCCTTTGGAGAATCTAGTAGTTCTTGTCGGCACGAAACTCGTGGCTTTGCGAAGTCATCCCGAAGAAAACTCGGCGTGGACACGAATAGAGGCGGAGCTTCCAAGGGACGCTTACGGTTGGATCTCGTCCCTTCCTTCGAGTTACGCGAGGTAATAAGTAAATTAGTTTACTTTCTGCAAAATTTGAAATGTATGATCATGTCTACACAATATAAGGTTGCATGCTTAGATGTGTGGTTAAATAATTTGGGAAATTATTTATGCTAAACCTTCCGCTGCACGTAATTAATTTTAAAATTACGAACCCGCATCCATGTCAACGTGCACCCGGTCCCAACAGTGGCATCAGAGCCGGTTAGTGTTCGACATAGTCATGTAATTGTTTTGCGGAAAACTTTGTCATGATCTCAATTTTGGAAATTTCCCAATTATGGAAACATTCCAATTATGATAAATTTTAGATTTAGGAATTTCAATGTTTGGAAATCCTCATGAAATTTCACAAACTTTTGAAATATCCTAGTTTCTGAAATTTTATGATAATTGTGAAAACTTCCCATTTTTGGAAACTTTCAAATTTTGGAAATTTTCTATTTTGGAAAATTTCCAATTTTGGAAATATGTAAGTTTTCTTTGTACCCGAAACTTATAATTATTCTGAAAACCTATTATGAAATCTCGCAATTTTGGGCACTTTCTTTCAAGAAAGTCTAGACAAATTTATGGATTATTAATTGACAATTAAATTCGAATTGACTTTAAATTATTAACAAAATTCTTTATTTTGGATTGAGCCTCGGGGAGCCGTCCAATTTAAAGTTAGTTGTTATAATTTAATTTCCTATTTTGAATAAAATTGTCATGTTTAATTTGGTTACGCCTCGGGGAGCGGACCAAATTAGAGGTAATCGAAGCCAAAGAGGTCCCGGGCGCCCAAGGTCAAAGCCAAAGAGGTAATCGAAGCAAATCAGCCACGAAGCCAGCAGACCAAGTCAAGCTAGGTGCCCAGGAGGTCCCAGGCACCCCAGTCAGCTCTAGAAGCCGAGTCGAAGGGGATAAGCGCTGACCGAGCTGCGGATTAAGTTTTTCGTAGATGAAGGCACGTGTCAGGCGCCCCCGACGTCCCAGGCACCCCCAGGAGCACTATAAAAGGGGCTCGACCCCAAGGCTCTGAAATACGATCCACATCGGATGTCGAGATTCCAGCGCCGACGATCCACAAACTCTGATTTCGAGATTCCAGCGCCGACGACGTCCTTCTGCTCTGAAATATGATCCACATCGGATGTCGGTAACGAAAAGTGTAATTAGTTTCATTTACTGCAATATTTCTGTACTCAAATTGTAAACTATTTTTGCGCGATTATAGTATTGCCCAAAGTAAACGGTCAAGAACCGTGGGCCATGGAGTAGGAGCCGACCGCAACTCCGAACCAAGTAAAATACTTGTGTTTCTGTGTGATAGTTTTTGTTTCGGCTGCATTTACTCTTTCCTTAATCTGAAGAAAAAGTTTTAACAATATTCACCCCCTCTATCGTTTCTCTCGATCCAACAAGTGGTATTAGAGCGGGGTATCTCAAATTTGGTGCAACCATCAATTTGGGAGTTTTTCGGATTTTTAAGAAATTTTTAATTTATTTTTCGATCGATGTTTTCTCGTTAATCGAGGTTAGTGCAACACCACTCGATCGTTTCTTTTAAATATCTTATTCCCGCACTACTAATCCAAGACTAAGTCTTGGGACAATTTTTTTGGTTATTATTTCAGAAAATCTAAATGGCCATGCAAGAGGGTTTCAGTACAGCCAGACTACCACTCTTCAGTGGAGAAGCCTTCTCCTACTGGAAGAGTCGGATGGAAGTCCACCTGAAAACTCAGGTGGACATGTGGATCATAATCCAATATGGTCTGGAAATCCCAAAAAATGCTGAAGGAGTGGCACAGCCTTACACAGAATGGGATGCCTCGTTGAAAAAGAAGATCGAGGGTGATGCAAAGGCGACCCAGACACTCCAATGCGGACTAACCAAAGAAGTGCTGAACCGGGTGGGACCCTTCAACAGTGAGAAGGAACTCTAGGGTAAGTTGATCGAACTGCATGAAGGAACCTCCGACACCCGAATCAGCAAGAGGGACCTACTGCTGAACAGGTTATACACAATCAAAATGAACGACGGTGAGTCAATAGCCCAGCTCCACGCCAGAATCCAGGAGCTGATGAACGGTCTACATACAATAGGTCACAAGGTAGAAAACCATGACCTTATCAGGTATACCCTAAACGCCTTCCCGAGAAATACTTTGTGGGCATCTATGGTAGATGCGTACAAAGTTTCAAGGGACCTTTCCAAAATTAAATTAGACGAATTATTTTCTGAACTTGAATTACATGAGCAGACTAACTGCACCTTAGCCGAGAAAGGCATTGCTTTCGTTGCAGGCAAAACAGGAAAGGTGGTCAAGAAGAAGCCTCAACCTGCACCGGAGTCTGACTCAGACTCAGACTCAGAAGACAACAAAGGGGATCGACGCAAGCTGGTTCGGCTAGCCCAGGACTACTACAAGGAACTGAAGCATCAGACCAATAGAAGAAAAGCCAAGAAGACAAGAAGGAAGAAGGCCCTTCAAGCTGTAACGTCCGCCCTTATATCTACTCTCGGGGCGGGGTTACGTACTAGACATTCATAAAATTTTAACATAACATAAGAGCAAAAGTTCGAGGACTAAGCATGCTTGTTTAAAACTATCAAGTTATTCCATACATGATAAGTTCACCAGTAATTCAACTCACAGCATAATCGAACCTAATCAAATATAAGAGTAATCACTAACATTCTTTATCAAGAAACATTAACATAAGCATATTAAAGTAGATATAGAATCATTCTTTCCCGAGCCACCACCCCACACATCTTCAGCCTCCTGCCTCTTCCTTTAGTTCAAGTGTTCCTTACCCTTATCTGCAGCATAAGACAACACATAAACTAGTAAGCACAAATGCTTAGTAAGGATCCTGTCCTACTCGCTAAAACCATACGAAAGCATACAACATGTACACATAACAAGACATAAGCATGAGTTCATCATAACATACTAAACATCAAAGTTTCTAAGCATGCAGTATATAGTATTTTAAGCATACCCATCACATGTAATAAATGTTTTCAATGAATGTTTTCAAAACAATTCCATAATGGTATTACTTAAAAATACATCCATATCATATTGGGCCCAGCTGTGTACCACATGATGCGCGTTCCCTAATGAGTTGGGGTAGCGAGCCACCAATCCCATTAGAGCAGGACCTCTTACGTCCTACCGGAGCCATGACCTTACGTTAACATGCACCTTGGATTTGTTTAACGACCCCTCTTACGAGTCGGGTACACAACTTACAAAGTAAAATACTTATCATGTCTTTACATATATGCTAAGGAGTACTCCAAATTCACTGCTCAAGGGACACCCACTTTTCCAGGGTGTTTCTGATCCCATAGGGACACACCTCACAACATAAGGGTGTTCTTGATCCCATACTTAGTGGAGTATCCTTTCAAGCATTTCATCATACATATCACATGAAATCTCATAAGGGTGCCCCACGGGCTATAAGACATGCTCATATATACATCATAATAAACCCCTTAAACATACTTATATAGATGACAAGATTGGTCACATAAATCATATTCATGTCATAGAAAGGGGTAGCATGCTTCATGAGTTAATTGAGTCCTTCTTAACCCTAAATCTAGGGTTTTGGCCGAAAGTCAAGGGTAGAGGTAGCTTAGGTTTTTGACATCAAACATCCCATACAAGTATCATATTTACGTACATCATGTATCATACTAAGCATAGCATACATCATGGGGTAATAAACTTTCACAAACCTAATATATCATGCCTTAGCCGAAAATCATATACTAGAGAACATCAAGATTTTGATTCAAGCCTTCCATTTAAACATCACATGCATACACATATCATATTACCAACATAATCATGTCTCGTAGGGTAGTTTAACCATCACAAACCCTAACTTTAGGGTGTTGGCCGAAACTTACAAAGTAGGGAATTAGGGTTTTTTGGAAATCAAACTTTCTCACAAGCATTTACCCAAACACTTCACATACATATTATACCACTTATTAACCATAGATTTCATCGTAGGATAAATATGCAACCCTAAACCCTAATCCCTCTAGGGTTGGCCGAAACTTGTAGGGTAGGGAAAAAGTTAGATTTTTGTAACCAAACATTTATACAAACACATTGTCTACACCATCATATATTACACTAAACATAAAATACATCCTAGAGAAATTTAACTCTTAAACTCCTAAATCCTTTACCTTGGCCGAAACTTACAAAGGGTGAGAACCCTAGTTTTTGTTCACAACATCATGAAGAAAATCCACATACCTATATACCCTAAATCTCAAGGGGTCTTCCCATGTATTAAGGAGTGATCAAGGCCTCCCCTTAAGGGGTGGCCAAAACCTTCAAAGGGGAAAAACCCCATTTTCGAAAACCACAAAAAAACAAGGAACCATACAACAACTATTACACTGCAGGCGAGGGGATACTTACATCCTTTCGCTTGAATTTCTCCTTCTCTTACTCCTTAGGGTACCCTTGAAGAATAAGAAAGTGAGTGTTTCCCTTGTTAGCCTTCTCTAGCACTCTTGGCCCTAGTAAAGGGCAAGAACCTTAAAGGGTTCCTTTATCCTTCCAACTTCCTAGGGTTAGAACCCTAGGGCACTTTTCGAAAATTGAAGTGGGGAAGAAGACTCTACTTTTCGAAAATTGAAGTGGGGAAGAAGAAGGAGAAGTGTAACTTCCTTTCCCTCTCTTATTTATACTCTTCTCATGAAGAGGCATGTCTCTTCACTTCCCTAGCTTTAACAAGCACGTTTCTTATTCTCTTAACAAGAAACATGGCTTGGTACAATGGTTAAGACATTGCTAGTGCAACTAAGAGGTTCAAGGTTCAATCCCTGCTTCCTCCTTTCTACATCTTCTTTTTATTACATTTTGCACTAATCCACATCCAAGCCCATTAAGCCAAGCCCATCATGAAATTCATTATAATAATAATATTTCATGAATTCATAATATTTCATAATATTCCATAATAATATTTCATGAATTTATAATATTTCATATTCATGAATTCATGACATTTCATAATATTCCATAATAATATTTCATGAATTCATAATATTTCATATAACATTTCATAATATTTTTGGGGTGTTACACAAGCCACGTGGGACGAGTCTTTCTCTGAAGAAGAAGAAGAAGAGGCCCCACAATTGAACTTGCTCGCCCTGACTGCTTCGGAAGAAATCGACACCGGATCAGAATCGGAACCGGACGACGGAAAGCTCACCATTTCAGAAGACGGCAAAATAACTGTAAGTGGTTATTCTAAAGCTGAATTAGCAGAATTAATTGCTTACCTATCTAGTAACTTGGCGAAAGCCAAAATTCGAGTCGAGTCTCTCCGATAGGAAGTAAAACTCTTAAAAGAGGGCGCTGACTCTAGATCTTTGACTGAGAAGGTTCAAGAAGGAACCTCTACTCAAGTTGAAAAGCTTGAGAAAGAGAACTCCTCCTTGAAAACTCAAGTCAAGGACCTTAGAGCACCTTTGGAACGATTCACTTCGGGTTCTAAGGGTCTTGACATGATCCTTGGAAGACAGAAGTCCGTTCTAAATCGATCTGGGTTAGGATATCGAACCAAGGCTAGACAAAGGTCATATTATGCTGTATTGAACCAATATAGGCCCAAAGTTCAGGCATGGGTACCGAAACTTTACCTGGACAACCAAGCTGGACCAAACTAGTATTGGATTCCCAAGGACAAGATTCATATCTTGCCTAATCACTACCGTGACTTTAGTCCAGGGGGAGCCAACTTAAAAATCATTTTTTAGTTAAATAAATTCTTTTTCTTATTGTAAAATTGCATGCTTGCTTGTTTATTTATTTTCTGTAATTTACCATGCTTAGACCTAGGACTGGTTAGACTAAGGACTAAATCGATTAACTGAAATTTGAACAACATAGTATTGGGTGGAGGTGAGATGATAGTACGTTAGCGAAGCCATTTTGGCGGAACTAGCCGAAGCTACCGATCCAAGACCCAAACTAGTTAGACCAAAATCTTTCAAGAAGTAACTTGAAGATGGATTTTCAATAAAAGGCTTTGTCAAGGAAAGGGTTGATGATCCAATAAGGCTATGGGCAAAGATGGCCTAGTGCCTCGCCAAGACCTGGAAGCCGATTATTGAAAACCAAATTCACTTTACTATTGTCAGATTTGAATCTAACACAGATTTCAATTAATCTTAGATTCAACCATTTTTTTTCAAAATAAACTTAAAGAATAATTAATTGGGGTTTCAAAATTAATTTAACCTTTCAAAACTAATCATGGTTTTTCAAAATAAAATCTTTACTTCTATTAAAACCTGTCTTACAAAAACCCATAAGGTTAACATGATTGATAACTCTAGATTGGATGAGACAGACTAGGCTGTGAAAATCAATTTAAGCTATCCTTAATTCTAATTGGATCCAAATCAACAAAACTCTTTATATGTAGGAACATAAAGATTTGGACCAATGGATGTTGGATAGCGGGTGCTCCAGACACATGACTGGGGACAAATTGAAATTCACCAAACTCAAGTTCAAGAACCTAGGCTCGTAGCATTTGGCAACAATGATACACTCAAAGTCATTGGATCAGGTAACATTGAACTCAAATCTGATTTTGTAATTAAAAAGGTACTCTTGGTTGAGAACTTTAAATTTAACTTGCTTAGTATAAGTCAATTGTGTGATACTGGCTATGTAGTTACCTTTACCAACTCTAACTGCCTAATTAGAAACTTGCAAGACTCAGAAGTAATGCTTAAGGGCACTAGGAAAAATAATGTTTACACTATAAACCTACCATTAATACCTAAATGCTTATTAACTCAGTTAAAAGAATCAAACCTCTGACATAGGAGATTAGGTCACACTAATCTAAGATTAATTTCAAAAATCACCCAACTTGGCCTAATTAAAGGAATACCTAAAATCAAGAACCATGAAAACATGATATGTGAATCATGCAACCAAGGTAAACAAACCAGGTCTAATCACAAACAAATTCAATCAGATCTAACTCAAACCACACTTGAGCTCCTGCACCTTGACCTATTTGATTCACATGGAGCCAAGTCACTAAGCGAAAACCGGTATTACTTAGTAATTATCGATGATTACTCTAGGTTTACTTGGGTTAGGTTCCTAAAAACTAAAGATGAAACCCTAAACCTATTTATTGATTTTTGTAAGTTAATTGAAAATCAAAACGATACCAAAATCAAAAGACTTAGGAGTGCTCACGGGGGAGAATTTGAGAATCAAAGGTTCGAGGAATTTTGTAGAATAAACGGATACGTTCATGAATTCTCATGTCCTAGACCCCCCAGCAAAATGGGATAGTAGAACGGAAAAATAGAACCCTACAGGAAGCCACTAGGACTATGCTCAATGAATTCATCCTAGCTAACCAATTTTGGGCAGAAGCAATTAGTACGGCTTGCTATATCCAAAATAGGGTCCTAATTAACAAACGACATAATAAAACTCCCTATGAATTATACTACCATAGACTTCCAAACCTACATTACCTAAGGGTCTTTGGGTGCAAAGTCCATATTCTAAACACCAAGGACTCTCTAGGTAAATTCCAGTCTAAGTCAACACCAGGGGTCTTCTTAGGATATTCAACAACAAGTAGGGCCTATAGGGTTTACAATAAACAAACTAACAAAATTGAAGAAACAACAAATCTAATATTTGATGAGGAAACTAATTCAAAATCTGATAATCTAGATTGAAATCCAACAAATATTGATCATGAAGAAATGAACAAATTATTGAACCACTAGTTGAACCTCTAAAAGAACTAACTATTGAACCAACTACTGAGTCAATGAACCAATAATTGAAGCAACCCAAGTAGTTGAACCAATACTGAACCGAACCGTCCAGCCAGACCTAAGGCTGAACCAAGTTCTAGAAGAACCAAGAAACCCAGACTCAGTCACCCAACTGATCAAATTGTGGGTGATCCAACCTTAGGAGTCAGAACTAGGTCTTCCTATAGAAATCTTAGTCAGATTGCACTGATTTCGAAAATTGAACCTAAGACTATAGAGGAAGCCCTACCTGATCCTGATTGGATCATAGCAATGCAAGAGGAGTTAGCCCAATTTGAAAGGAACCAAGTCTGGGAGCTAGTACCTAAACCTGAGGGCAAATCCATTATTGACACTAAGTGGGTGTTTAGGAATAAGCTAAATGACCAAGGGGAAATAGTTAGAAATAAAGCCCACTTAGTAGCTAAAGGGTTCAGTCAAGTCAAAGGGTTAGACTATGACGAAACCTATGCCCTAGTAGCCAGACTTGAGTCTATTAGAATGTTGCTAGCCTTTGCAGCCCATAAAGGATTTAAACTCTACCAAATAGATGTGAAGTCAGCTTTTCTGAATGGGGTTATTAGAGAAGAAGTCTATGTATGATAGGCCCCCAGTTTTGAGGACTTAGAAAAATCTGACCATGTTTACAAGCTCAATAAGGCATTGTATGGACTAAAACAAGCAACTAGGGCATGGTATGAACGCCTATCAACCTACCTCATTTTTAAGGAATTTAAACAAGGACAAATTGACTCAACTCTGTTTATTAAGACCTTAGAAAAAGACATCTTTATTGCCCAAATCTACGTTGACGATATAATTTTTGGATCCACCAACTCAAATTTCTTAAAAGAATTTGTAAAAATAATGGAAAACGAATTCGAAATGAGTTTAGTTGGTGAGCTCAACTTCTTTTTAGGATTACAAATTAAGCAAATTAGGGATGGAAATTATGTCTATCAATCCAAATATGCTAAGGAGTTAATAAAGAAAATTTAAAATGGATAACTCCAAAAGCATAAGTACCCCTATGACCACAAATGTAAAAATAAACAGCGACCCTGATGGTAAACCTGTAGACCTTAAACTATATCAAAGTATGATTGGTAGTCTACTTTACCTTACAGCCAGCAGACCTGATATCCTTTTCGCTGTAGGAATGTGCGCTAGATACCAAACCTGCGCTAAGGAAACACACTTAGTAGCCCTAAAAAGAATACTTAGATACATCAAGGGCACCCTAAATGTAGGGATTTGTATCCTAGGACCTCAACTTTTGACCTGTCAGGATACTCGGATTCTGACTATGCTGGTTGCAAACTAGATAGAAAGAGTACAAGTGGAAGCTGCCAACTTTTAGGAAACAGTCTAGTGAGTTGGTGCAGTAGAAACAACACTGTGTAGCTCTATCCACAACTGAAGCTGAATATGTTGCTTTATGAGAGTGTGGAGCACAACTCTTATGGATGATGCACACTCTTAAAGACTTCCAGCTTGACTACACCCAAACCCAAGTCTACATTGATAATATAAGTTCGATTAATCTAACTAAGAATCCAATCCAACACTCTAGAACTAAACACATAGAAGTCAAACACCACTTCGTAAGAGATCATGTAGCCAGGGGTGAGATAGTCCTTAAGCATGTAGAATCAAAATCTAACTTAGCTGATATCTTCACCAAACCCTTACCTGAGTCTGAGTTCAGCTCACTAAGAAGGCAGTTAGGGTTATGCTTGGTAGAATATGATTGCTCTAATTATATTTTTTTTAAAAACTATTTTATTTTCTGCAAAATCATTTTCTTTATTTATTTAAAATGATTTTTTCGACTTAGTTTTTTTCAAAACTTACCCCCTTCAAAACTAGGGCTTTTTCGCAAATGAACTTAGCCTAGGCTCTAACCCTAGAACTGCATGCACCTATAGATCTAGAAGCCAGCATCTCACAAGCACCTTAGGGTACTTTTGATTGATAACCTAGAATGGGTTGAGATGCATAGGTCTATGCCTTGATTCAAGATGCTTTAAGTCAGTGCATCTGCAGTAAGTGGGGCAATAAATACCAATTAACAGTAATCAGGTTAAGTGTCAAGCTTAGAAAATCTAACTTGATCAGATTACTTAACTTGATTAACCCTAACGAAAGCAACTGTTTATAACAGTTAGTAAGTAGCTAATTGGGTTAGACATGACCTGAAAGAGAAAATTTGAATTGATTTGGTCCAGTTTATACTTAGAATTGGTTCAGTACAGCAACTTACTCTTACTCAGTTTTATTGCTATATTTTTCTATCTTTTTTGATATATGGCAAAGGGGGAGAGATTGGAATGGAGAGAAAAGAAGGTTTTAAATTTTTTTTTTTCAAATTAAATTTTATTTTCAAAACTTTTATCTCCTTTTTCAAAAAGTAAAGTAATTTAAAACTGCTGAAAAATTTTCTAAGTGTTATAACTCTGCTTGAATTTTTTTTTAAATATTAAAATTGCTGGAAAATTTTCTAAGTATTAACACTGCCTGAAAATTGTCTAAGTGTTAAAACTTCAAAATCAGTTTAAAAATTTTCTAAAGTAAGTGTTTTGGAAATTATGTTAAGTAATTGCTCTCGAAATTATTTGAAGTACTTAACTCAAAAATTGCTTTCGAAAAATTATTTACTCTAAATCTTTGGTAGAAAATTTTCTAAGTGTAAATTTCAAAGTTCTCCTAAAAATTTTCCAAGTGCCCAAATCAAAATATTTTTTGGAAAATGTTTTCTAACTTTTTCTTGAAAATTTTCTAAGTATTGAAAACTTGAAAAACGTATCACTTTTAGACTTAAAAACTTTTTCAAAAACCCCACGAATTTTTGAAAAACTCAGGGGAGATTTCTTCCAGGGGGAGGAAATCAAATTTGGTACTTTACCTATTTTTTCTATTGTTTAACTTAACTTTTTGAACCGGGTTGCCATAAATAAAAAGGGGGAGATTGTTGGTGCAGGCAGCACCTAAGTCAAACCTGGGTTTTGATAATGGCAAAGGGTTCAGAAGTTAAGATGTTATTGTGATATAATTTGTTTACTAAGTGTGTAGGAAGAAGTCCTAGGTACACTAGGCAAAGAAGTCCTGGTCGAGGACTGGGCAAGAAGTCCTAGCAAAGGGCTGGGCAAAGAAGTCCTGGTCAAGGACTGGGCAAGAAGACCTGACCAGAAGTCGGGCAAAGAAGTCCTGGTCGAGGACTGGGCACGAAGTCCTGGCAAGGGGCTGAGCACCAAAGACCTGACTAGAAGTTGGGCATGAAGACCTGGTCAGGTGGATTGGGCAAAAGTCCAACCGGAGGAGCCGGTTGGAAAAAGGTAAACTCTCCTAGAGTAGGTGAGGATGCATTCCCCGTCGAGGGAACAGTAGGCGTCGGTTCGACCTAAGGTTCCATTTGGGAGACCCGAAGTCAGAACCAAGACAGCTATGACTGTATATATTGACTAACTTTCTTGCTTTGTTTGGTTTGGAACTAACCTTGGTTGCAGGGACCGAAGGAGTGTGTTTCTACAGCTCAGAACACCCCAAAAGAAGGGGTAGGAAACTGGGCTAGGCGCCCGGGAGGTCCCGGGCGCCCAAGGTTAAAGCCAAAACAGCAAAGAAGCAAGAACGCTTCGAAATCACACTGGGCTAGGCACCCGGGAGGTCCTGGGTGCCCAAGGTCAAAGACAAAGAGGTAATCGAAGCAAATCAGCCACGAAGCCAGCAGACCAAGTCAAGCTAGGCGCCCAGGAGGTCCCGGGCACCCCAGTCAGCTCTAGAGGTCGAGTCGAAGGGGATAATCGCTGACCGAGCTGTGTATTGAGTTTTCCATAGATGAAGGCACGTGTCAGGCATCCCCGATGTCCCAGGCACCCCCAGGAGCACTATAAAAGGGCCTCAACCCCAAGGCTTCAAAAACACAGTTTTCATACGCTCCAAAGCGTTTCGTTCAAGCGCTACGCCCCGACAAACTCCGATTTCGAGATTCCAGCACCGACGACGTCCCTCTTCTCTGAAATACGATCCACATCGGACGTCGGTAACGAAAAGTGTAATTAGTTTCATTTACTGCAATATTTCTGTACTCAAATTGTAAACTGTTTTTGCGCGATTATAGTATTGTCCAAAGTAAACGGTCAAGGACCGTGGGCCTTGGAGTAGGAGCCGACCGCGACTCCGAACCAAGTAAATACTTGTGTTTCTGTGTGATAGTTTTTGTTTCCGCTGCATTTACTCTTTCCTTAATCCGAAGAAAATGTTTTAACGATATTCACCCCCCCTCTATCGTTTCTTTCGATCCAACAAAACAAACACAAAGCAAGCAAACATCCTAACCCCGACTTCTGCAAGTCTACCTAACTTACTAGGGTTTGGTTGGAGTCAACTCTCCAAGACTTTACTATCTAAGATCAACTCCTTAGGGTTTACCATTGCCTAGCTTCACATATTAGGACTTTATCTTACCTTGCTTCACTCACTAGGACCCAGCTTCACTCACCAGGATTTCGTGCCCGACTTGTGGTCAGGTCTTTGTTAGGATGTATACTAAAAGCCTTGCCTGTAACGCTCGCCCTTCCCGCCTTACAATGTAGGCGAAAGGCGGCGGTACGCGAACATACATATACGCATATGAAGATCTTAATGCAGCGGAATAATTTAAATCTCCATACATATGCGTTTAAACCATGCAATTAAAACTTGAATCATGTTGACATATCTTATCTATCATTCTTAAACATGGTTACTTGGTAACTTAGCATTATCGTAACATAGAAAAGATAAGACATAGCATGTGAGACATAACATTCCTGAACATGCTTGCATTAAACATAACTTATCCTACCATCAAGCTTAAAGCCAACATATTATTCTAAATGAACACATCATGGTATAGCATGTTAACATCATAATTTAGCAATGATAAGTATATCAATAAAGCACGATATAGAATTCATCATAACTTGTTCATAAGCAACATAAGTAATAAAATATTCCTAGTAAGTTGTTCTTTAGGAAATCCATCATAAAGTATAGCATGAAACTAAAGATGACAATGCAAAAACATAAGACATATGAAAATGATGAGTAATAGGATCTTTTTCTTTTTCCTTTGCCATATCACTGCCACACACGCACTTGCCCGTCTTACTACTTCCCTTAGCTTAGTATCCTCTTGCTTGATCTGCGGTATAAGAAAATAAAACTTATAAGCACATAGGCTTAGTAAGACCCTTTCCTACTCACTAAAATCATTCGTCACATATCATGGAAAGACATAACATAAAGAGTGTAACATAAAACAAAAACATATCATGAGAAGGTATTCATAAAACATTTGACATGAGGAGGTATATAGATGTACATGAAAACACATAATCATATAGAAGTGCTTAACATGTAATGAAAATGCATAGAGTTCATGGCATAAGAAGTACTTGACATAAAATATAAGTACATAAAATACTTAACATAGAGAAGTTCTTGACATAAAACATAAGCATATAAAATACTTGACATGGAATAGATGCATAACATGAATGAATGGATGAGTTAAATGCACATAACATAAGGATGCTTATTTGAAAATCATAATTATAAGTACTTAAACATAAATCTCAACATTATGGGGGGCCCCGACTTGTACCACATACATACATCCATCATTTGCGTGCATCCCTAAGTAAGTGTGAGATAGCTAGTCTCGACCTACTAGGGTACTAGGTTACCTTCAACCCAGGGACAACTACGGTAGTCCAGAACCGAGGCTTTCTAAGGAGCCCATCCCTGTTGGACAGCTACGGTAGTCCCAGAACCGAGGCTTCCTAAGGAGCCCATCCCTTGGACCTTACTTGGGTCCGGTACAAGCCCATTCATAAAGTAAAATAGCTTCACATGCTTCTTTTTACATCATAAGAAATGCTCTTGGCATGTCATCATTCATAGAACTTACATAGCATAATTAAAGACATAAACATGATCTTAATACATGAAGCATGGTATAAAACATACTTAGCATTTCATCATTCATAGTTAATGCATAACATCATTATGCCTTAAAGGCACAAACATAGACTTGATTCATAAGGTATGTCATGCACACATCATTATGCCTTAGAGGCATGAACATCATATTCATTCATAAGGCATGACATACATACATAATTATGCCTTAAGGCATAAACATCATCTTAGTTCATAAAGCTTGCATGATCATGGTACATAAGGTAAGCATGCATAGATAAGTTTTTACATACATGGTACATATCACATAACATACATGATCATGGTATCTATCATAAAGCATGCATGGGTAGGATCCATATGAACATGATACATACTACATAGGTTCATGACATTCAATATTAACATGCGTAGGTCTACATAACCATAATATATATATCATAATACATATGTTCAAGGCATTTAACATAATGCATGTATAATTCTACATAAACATGATGCATACTTCACAACATATGTGTTCATGGTATATGGTTTAAAACATCCATGAATAAAACCTACTAAAACATGGCACATAACATAAGCATACAAGGTAGTGATGCATAGCACATAAAGTTAGGGTTTAGGTACCATAAAATTCATACAACATACTTGAACATATATTTACATCATAATGAGCCATAAACAAGTACACTTGAAACCCTAGCCTAACCCAAACCTTAGACTTAGGTGCTTGGCCGAAAGTTTGTAAATGAAAGTCCCATTATTCAAGCAACATGTGAGGTACCATAACTAAAGTAATGCCCATACAATACATACAATGCCATAAGAAGCCATTAGAACACATGATTGGGGCTAACCCTAATTTCTAACCATGAATTGGGTCTTGGCCAAAACCCTAGTGGGTCACAAGGACATGGAAAATTCGTATAACTCACAATTAACATCCATTGTATCATAGGGAATCATAATAAGCATGCTTAGAGGGTTAGATCTAATCCTAACCATGAAATGGGGAAGGGCCGAAAACTTCATAAGGGCTTTTTGGTGTTACAAAAATTCCACAACTCATAATTCATTCTTATTTTATCATAAGAAAGCATTAGGAAGTATAAGTGAGGTTTTAACATCATCCCAAGCCCAAAAATGGTGCTTGGCCGAAACCCTAGAGGAGCCCTAATTCCATAGTTTTCTCAACATAGATCCCAAACAAATCTTAAATCAAGAAAGACAATATAAAAGCTATTATACCATAGGTGAGGGAGTCTTACCTCTTGTTGTCTTGGTTATAAACCTTAAATAGAGAAAAGAGTGAAGACCTTCTTGACCTTAGAACACCCCTTGCCCTTGTAGCCTTGTAGGAAACCTTGGATCTTCAAGAGGGAGTCCTCTTGTGACATTTTCTAAGGGGAAATCTCTCTTGTGGCTCACGGCAAGAAGGAGGAAGAAGAGGGGAGAGGAAGAGCCTTGGTGGAAGAAAATAGGAGAAAATAACTTAAGTGTCTCTTCACTTCTCATCCCTCTCTTTTATACTAAGTGAAGGGGCATGGTGCCTCTTCACATGGTGCCTCTACAACTCCTTTAGCTTCAACTAAAATCTTCTTTCTTTTCCACTAGCACTCCCTTGCTAGGTGAATTGTTAGTACATGCATGATGAGGCTTTGCCTCTACTCTAGGTCCAAGGTTCAATCCTTGGTGCATGCACTTTCTTTTTATTTCATTTACTCTTATTTTTGGCAAGGCCCACATAAGAGCCCACCAAGAGTTATGCTAATATTCCTAATTAGAACTCATTTCTATTTATGTTAAAATTCTACCCAAGGTCCACTAATAGCCATGGTACTAGAAGGGCCCATGTAAGGCCCATTAGTACTTAGCTTTTTAATCTATATAAGAAATCATGCTAAGGTTCATGATAGTATTCATATGTTACTCAAGAATCCATATAAGCATGATCAATATTTTAAAGAAAAATATTGAGAGGATTTTACGAGCATTACATTGCCTTTATGTATGAACATCTACATTTTGAAAGAGAATCACAACATCACTATTGCATGTTTATATTAGTATTTGCATAACTGTCTGATACTTTACACTGTAGATAACATGGTGTGTGGTGACACACAGAAGATTATGTTATCAGTCCCTTGCAAAGTATAAGTAGAGGCTCACAATCGAGATGGAGTTGGATAAACGATCGGGATGGTTGCAGTGTAATTAGGTGTGGTTTATCTTGACCATAGAATTATACTAGTGCACTTTGTGTGCATTGAGCAAGACCAACATAGAGGTGATCCAATTTATACAGACTTTATAATTGGATCGGACCTTGATTTATTATAGAGTACATGCTTTGAAACCCGATATAATAACGGGTATATGCACTTAGTAGTTATTTCTTTAATTTACCAATGAGAGAGATTTATTCTGCTAAATTGATAGACCCAATAAATTGAAAATAATATTATTTATATGGTGTGCTGTTGATTATAGATGGAATTCGTGTCCTTGTGAGTCGGGATGATGATGCCCCCTTGAGGAGCTCATAATGTTCATCATGTTAAATCCTGTAGGTGGACTTGGTCCAACATGATGATAAGGATGAGTGGTACTAGTCAAAGAGTTAGAGATTGATTAATTAAAATTGTCAATAATTTAAATTAATCAACGGGTATTCGATATCTTAAACATGGGAAGAAATTGTACTCATAATAGGTGGAGCTCATATGAAAATATGGGGGTTGGTGAGGTAGTTTAATGGAGAACCTTTAGTGGAATGTTCTCATTAATGGATCGGGTTTGGATCCATTAGCAGGCCAAGACCCAACTCCTCCTCATGGTCCTTATTGTAGCCCTATAAATACCCCATGGTATCATGAAACAAATGCATCCAATTGATCATCAAACCTCAAGCCTTTTCTCTCCTCTCTCTTTTCTCTCTCCTAGGCGTCGACGGGTGGAGAAGAAGACTTCTTCTCTTCTTCTCTCTTCCATCACCTCTCTACCTTGTGGCCAGCTATTACTAGGCAAAGGGAGAGTAGTCCTCTTCCTTTTGTGGTGTGCGGCGAGGAGGTGAGGTGGACGGGCGGCTGACGCAAGGACGAGGCGGCGGTGCAAGGCGGCGACACAAGGTGTGGGATCGGATTGAATCGATAGGGGGGGGGTGAAAATCGATCGTCAAAACTTTTTCGGAAAGTGTAGAGTAATTGCACAGTGGAAAAGAAAAACAATCGCTAACACTTTTATTTTTTACTTGGTTCAGAGTCGCAGTTGACTCCTACTCCAAGGTCCACGGTCCTTGACCGTTTACGATGGGCAATTCTATATTTCGTCAAATGTTTTACAAGATGAAGTTGAATATAGAATTAAAACGAATACAACAATAAAACAATTTTTATACCGACGATTGGAGAAGTTGGAAGTTCGGAGCCGCAGGTCGTCGTAGGCGCTTGAATCTTGAGTATAGAGCTTGTTAGAGCGGAGCGCTTGAACGAATATGTTGAAAGCAATTGGTGTGGAAACCAAGGAGGTGAACCCCTTTATATAGTCGTAGCTGGGGCGCCTGTGTTGAAGGGGGTGCCTAACACGTGGTCTGTCCTGCGAGAATCTCATCTGCAGACTTGGCCAGCGCTTATCCCGTCAACCAGGGAGCCTGAGCTAACTGGGGTGCCTGTGTTAACACAGGCGCCTTATATGCATTCTTGAGGCTTGCTTTGTAGAGTACTGGATTTCACCCTTTGACTAAGGCGCCTGTCTCAACACAGGCGCCTAGCCAAGTGAGGCGCCTCACTCCATTGAGGCGCTTGGAAGCAGAAACCTCCATCCCTTTGTTCCTGCAACCAGGGATAGTTCCAAAACACAAGAAACATACAAATAAGATAAATTAAGTCATGATATACAACCTGAGCTGTCTTGGTTTTGACTTTGGGCTTCCCAAATGGAACCCTAGGTCGAACTGACGCCTAATGTTCTCTTTACGGGGAACACATCCTCACCTACTCCTCTCGGGAGAGTTTACCTTTTTGCAAACCGGCTCCTCCGATTGGACTTGTGCCCAGCTTCACTTACCAGGTCTTCATGCCCAGTCCACGACTAGGACATAGTGCCCAGCTTCACTCATCAGGTCTTCGGTGCCCAGTCCCCGACCAGGTCTTAGTGCCCAGCTTCACTCACCAAGTCTTAGTGCCCAGCTTCACTCACCAAGTCTTAGTGCCCAACTTTATGTTAGGACTTAGTCGCCCAAATTCTTAGAACCAGGATTTAGTGCCTAGTGTACCTAGGACTTTTCCTACACACTTGATTAGCCATGTTAGATCACCAATAATACTTAAAATTGAACCCTTTGCCAATATCAAAACAAAGTTTGATATGGTGCTTCCGGCACCAACACAAGGGAGAAGGAGTTGTTGGCCGGTTGGTGTTGGTAAAGGAGAGTTCTTCTCTTCCCCATCTTCTTCCTTAGCTTCCCCTCGGAACATTACTTGTGGTCGTGTAGGTGGAGAGACCTTGTGGCCGGCGGTGCAAGGAGGAGAGGAGGAAGAAGGCCGCGGTAAACCCTAGCTTTAGGGTTTTGGTTGGCGCGTGAAGAAGCGGTTAATTGGTAGGCCTTGGTGATTCCGATTCTTGGTAGATTGTCACCCACACGATGTCCAAGAGGGTGTTGAGGCAATCAGCCCTTAAATGATTGGAAGATCATGGTTTTGATGTGTGTGTGTGAATATGTTTGAGGTTAGAGTGTTATGTTGTATTTGATGTGTGTGATTGAGTTTGCAGACTTGGTGAATCACACATGGTGGACATATCCGGGGGACGAGAGCCGAGGGAGGAGAGCTCCAAGGGCAAGCCGGGAAGTGGACTTCAAGGGCACACGTGAAGGGTGGCATGGAGACAAGCTAAGGGAAGGCTTGTGTGCGCATCCGAGGGACGATAGCCAAAGGAAGAGGACTTAAAGGGGCCAAGGGAGCAGACCTGAAGGCACACGCGAAGGAGAAGGTCCGGAGTGGCTGGAGCTGAGCTGTGAGGCAGGGCAGTCGACTGGCCCTATGGCAGTCAACTGCCAAAACCCACAGAAAGTTTGCAGCCTCGGACCAGTCGACTGGCATTTGGGCAGTCGACTGGTATACCACCGAAACTAGCCGTTGGCTAGCTGTTGGCTAGCAATTAATGCTAGGCCAGTCGACTGCCCCAGGGGCAGTCGACTGGTGCGGGCTGGACAGATTGCGAGTCTGTCCTTTTCACCTATAAAAGGAGCACCTTTTTGCACGTGTATGGTACGGTTCCATACAGTAACGAGGTGCTGCCCAACCGAAAAGTGTTCTTGCTTCCTCTCACTCAATCTACTTCATTCTGTAAAGAGGAAGATCGCTGTTGTAAAGATTTCTCCACCTGAAGGAGATTTTCATAGTGAAAGTGGTGCTCGCGGTGTGGATCCTTGGATTAGTCACCCATCTGGGTGGATACCAAGTAAAATACTTTTGTTAGCATTATTTTATTTTCCTTTGCATATTATTTCCGCTGCGCTAACAATTCTGTAGAGATCGAAATGATCCGAAAAAGTGCATTCACCCCCCCTCTGCACGCCTTAGACGATCCTTCAGAGGGGAGGGTCATACGATAGTAGATCGTAAGGTACCGAAAGGTATATTTCTCTCATAGCACCTTTGATATTCTTATCATTTTATGTGGTGATTAATTAATTATCATGTTCATAATTATTTGTTAATTATTGTTGATAATTAATTATTTGGACCCTAATAATAAACATAAAAATCGGTGATCCACTCGCCGTCTTTTTCACGACTGATTGGTTCGGCGAGTTACAAGGCTTAAAGTTTGAGTTTAGCTAAGTTGTAACTCGAATCAATTGGTACGACGATGAGACGGTCGTATGGGAGATAGGTCTCCATTCGGATTAATTATTTAATCCGTGGACATGGAGAGGTCTCTCATGGATGACCAGGTATTCACTTAGGAAACCTGCCAAGCCATAACCAGGAACTGGTATCAGAGCTGAGGTTTCCGGTTTTGTGTGTTTAGGATTCGGTTACTTTTTGCGCATTATCATGTATTTTATTTTTGTCGGATAATAGTAGGATGTACGTAGGCTAACTCTTTGTTGCAGGCACGAGATTCCAACTATTATGACTTAAATAATGTGTATGTGATTGGTTGTGCATGGTTGTAATTTATTTGAATCCTCGGGGTTGACGAGGCTAGATAGGCATTTAAATTTTGTAATTAAATATGACACATGTTTAGGCGAGCTTTTTGTTTACTTTCGATCTAGATTATATGTACACTCCTTTGTGGAGTATAAGATCGATGGATGTAAATAAGTAGCTTATCATCTCGGCTCGGAGATCCCTTCAATGGTGGCTTGCGCATGGTGTAGGGAGGAGCGGACGAGGTGGTGACACGACTGGAGGCGCATTGGAGACCAAAGCCATAATAGTTGAAAAATCTATGATTTTTCTTGTTTATTGTTTTGGTTTATGAGTTTGTCGTGTGTGTGCATGAAAATTTCTCATTATAAATAACTAAGTGGGAGAGGGGCCTTAAGGGTCCCGCGACCTCCATTACTAATTTGACAAGTGATGCGAACAAGTCTGCGCGTCGGCTCTGAGTGCCTTCCTCCCCATCGGATAGGCTTGTTCTGTGGATCACTGGGTCAGACATGATTATAGAAAATTGTTAAGGAGCGCGTGATTTTCTCATTGGACGACACATAATCCTAGATAATTTTCTTAGTATCGTGTAATGATAAACATTTAGATACAAATAATAGTATCCTCCCCATTGGAGTCACTGCTATTATTTGTAGGGTCGAAGTGAACCAACTATTAATTTTATTTGTCAAAAAGTGCAGTTGACAAGATAATAAAATTAATAGGTAAAACCTCCTCTTACAAATGTAGAATTCGTATACGTCCACACCATCATGGCATACGAAATTCTCGGTGTTTTGAGGTATTGGTTGATTTCAAATTTATTGTTTTGAGGAATCAATATGTTTTGAAATCTAAAGTTGTAAATGTTGTGATTCTCAAGAATTTTCAAAATGACCTTTAACCCACTAGCTATAATACTTAAGGAGAACAAACTTACTGGCCCTAATTACATAGATTGGAAAAGAAACTGGACATTGTCATAACTGCTGAGGAGTACAAATATGTACTCTTTGATGAATGTCTTAAAAGACTAGCGAGAATTCTGGTGAAGAGGAGAGGGAGCGTTATAAGAAGTGGGTCAAGGCAGATGAGATGGCGCGGTGTTACATTTTGACATCTATGTCATATGTATTGCAACATCAGCATCAGCCCATGCCCACTACTTATGACATGATTGTAATCCTCAAGGAATTCTTCGGACACTAGAATGGGGCCACTAGGCAAGATGCGTTGAGGAACTCGATGACAACTACGATAGTCGAGGGGTTAGTAATATGAGAGAAGTGTCCTAAGGCAATCGCCTTATGATTGTAATCATTTACTTTAATAAATGAATATTCACTATTTGAGTATACATGTTCATGTATTTGATTGAGATCTTGAACTCATTTACTGAATGTCCGCAATACAATTCACAGCATGAGAGAATTTGTGATGAATTCACAACTAGTGATTATCTCTACATGTGCAATTGTGAAGTATTGAAATTGTCCCTAGTCGATGAATTGATAAATACGGACACTATCAATTCTGTTGAGACTAGCATGGGTTATTTTCTAATCAGCTGATTCTCACTGGCTGGTGACATTGGGATGTCCGGAGATAAACATGGATGCTAGTTAAGGGAACTAGTTCATTGGAGTGACTAGATGTAAGACTTCATATGTTAATGTACATATAGATATGTCAATGAAAGTTCTTACTGCAGCTTAAGTGCGATGTTCCTTTAAGTTGCGGTGTTCAAGTCATCTTGGTCACGGAGACTTATACTTTGACATCTTAAGCAAACATCTCTAAGGAGGTGTGGACCCAGGATGGTTGGGTATAAGCCGAAGTGCCCGAAGATGTTTGAACAGCCTACAAAGGATTCACCACTCCTTGCGAGGAGATGTATACCCAAGGCCTATCGTCGGGTTGTTACTCGAAGCCTCTGGCCAGAGCACAACATGTTCCGAGTATGAATCTCTTGGAAACATGAGAGTAATTAGAATACGTTGGACGAGAAAGACATTACTTGGGCTAGGTGTGACGTAGTCAGCCTAGTGGGGACTGACACACATAGACCGTGTCCTAAACCAAGTGGGTATAAGATGGTGAAGGGAATGAGGCACGACTCATTATAGCTGCTGAAGGGTTTCAGAATTATTTCTGAGGTCAACCGTTGATCTTTCGATTAATTGGGGGTCATGATGTACTACTAGGTGCCACTCATGATCGTTCTATAATTGGTTGATTATAGATGGCCAACATAAATCGAAAGCCTATTTAGTCACATGCACTACGAGTAATCCGAGGGATTTAAAACGAGTTGAAAATTAGATTTTCCGATCAAGAGAAATAAGTCGAATCTGAATTTATCAGACGCGCACCGGAAGCTTAAAATGGCTAAGTCTTTTGAAGGCTTATTGGACGAAATAAATGAGTTTAATTCGCGAGGAGACGGCTTGGTTTGGCCAAAGAGGGTCCCCACCCTCTTTGGTTTGGCCGGCCATAATGAGGAGGGAAACCAAATTATTTGGTTTAAATTATAAAATAAATCAAACGCGATTTGTTTTATAAAATTATGGATAAAGAAATTTATATAAAGAAATTTATATAAATAGATTTATTTTCATGGAAAATAAAATAAACCTTGGATTGATTTATTTTATTTTATAAAATCAATTATGAATTGATTTAAGAAAAATTTATATAATAAATTTCTTGTGAAAATGTATTCCATAATAAAAGGGGAGATGTGTTTGTTTTTATTATAAACTTAGTTATAATAAAACTTGGCATAACGGAATAATTCATAGGAAAATTTATAAGATAAATTTCTTATGAAAATTTATTCCGTTAGAAAGGAGACTTGGCGATGGAGAGGCTACTATATAAAGGAACCAAGGTAAGGCTTGAATTCTAATCAAGAGATAAAGAAGCAAGCTCTCTCTCTCTCCTTCTCTCCCTCTCCCTCCGCTAGGGCCGGCGCCCTCTTCATCCTCTAGGGTCGGCGCACCTCCTAGGGTTGCCGTGAGCCTCCTCCACCAAGAAGGTGCCAAAGAAGAAGAAGAAGCGGGTCGCAACTCCTTCCTTTCTTGGATCTTGATTTCGTTACTTGGTGGTTAGTTTCCATCTCTCTCTCTTGATATTCTTGTCTGCCTTTGGAGAATCTAGTAGTTCTTGTCGGCACGAAACTCATGGCTTTGCGATGTCATCCCGAAGAGAACTCAGCGTGGACGTGAATAGAGGCGGAGCTTCCAAGGGACGCTACGGTTGGATCTCGTCCCTTTCTACGAGTTATGCGACGTATTAAGTAAATTAGTTTACTTTCTGCAAAATTTTAATTTATAATCATGTCTCTACAACTTAAGGTTGCATGCTAGATATGTGGTTAAAAATAATTTAAGAAATTATTTATGCTAAACCTTCCGCTGCACGTAATTAAACACTAAAATTACGAACCCGTATCCATGTCAGCATGCATCCGGTCCCAACAGAGGGGACACTTGTGAGGGATCATGCCCTTAAGATGATGGCTCATATGAATGAGATTGAGGTTGTTGTAGTAGAAATCGACGGGGAAACCCAGGTCGATATCATTCTCTAGTCTCTGCCTAGGAGTTTTGAGCAATTCTGGCTGAACTACAATATGAACAAACATACATATACATTGGGGGAGCTGCTGGCAGAACTCCAAGCTGCAGAGGGGCTTTTTCGTCAGAGTTCTCAGAACTCCAAGCGACAGAAGGCATTCGATGCCCCATCCTCTTCAGGTATCTTCATTATTGAATGTCACTTTATTTCCTCAGATACCTGGGTACTTGATACTGGGTGTAGCTCACATATATGGAATGACATACAGGGGCTAAGGAATAGAAGAAGACTCGTTAAGGGAGAAACGAATCTGCGAGTTGGTAATGGAGCAAAGATTGCTGCTGTTGCCATCGGAACATATTTGCTAAAGCTCCCTACTGGACGTGTCTTAGAATTGGATAATTGTTATTTTGTTCCTTCGTTAATAAAGAACATTGTATCTATTTCATATTTGAATGAAAAGGGTTATCATTTAACTTTTAGTAACAATTGTTGTTACATAACTTTAAATGGCGTTCTTTATGGGACTGGAACTTTGTGCAATGATATCTACACGTTAGATTTATCCGGTGACATTTTCAATATCGAAGTCAGCAACAAACGTGCTCGAATAGATAATCGAATAGACTCCTACACATGACATTGTCGTCTTGGCCATGTAAGTAAGAAACGCATGACCGAATTACACCGATGTGGAATTCTAGAATCATTTGAACCCGGTTCATTTGATACATGCGAATCATGCTTAAAAGGCAAGATGACCAAATTACCCTTTTCTGAAAAAGGTAATCCAGTGGGAGAATTGCTTGGTCTAATACATACTGATGTATGTGGACCAATGTCAACTCTTGCACAAGGAGGCTATAACTACTTCATCACCTTTATCGATGATCACTCACGATTCGGGTATGTGTTCTTGATGAAACACAAATCTGAAGCTTTTGAGAAATTCAAAGAATTCAGAAATGAAGTAGAGAAACAGCTTGGCAAAAGTATTAAGATACTTCGATCCATCGGGGTGGTGAATACTTAAGTCAAGAGTTTCAAGATTATCTTAGGGACAATGGGATATTGTCTCAATGGACTCTGCCATATACACCACAGCATAATGGTGTATCTGAGAGGCGTAACCGAACCTTGATGGACATGGTTAGATCTATGATGAATCATGCAACTCTTCCAAAATCCTTTTGGGGCTATGCGCTTAAGACAGCTGTTTACTTGCTAAACAGAGTCCCGACCAAGGTAGTCTCTACTACTCCATATGAGATGTGGAATAGTAAAAAACCTCACTTAACTCACCTTAAGATATGGGGTTGTCCTGCTTATGTGAAGCGGACTGTATCAGACAAATTGGATGCTAAGTCTGATAAATGTCTATTTATTGGATACCCTAAGGAAACGAAGGGTTACCAATTCTATCATCCCTTGGAACAAAAAGTGTTTGTTTCAAGGCATGCTGTATTTCTGGAAAAAAAATTTCTTTTACAAGAAAACAGTGGGAGTGGCATTGAACTTGATGAAGTTCAAGAAACTCCAATTGACATTACAGAGACACCTAGTCTAGACCCACAACCAATAACTCATAATGATGAGCTATCAGTTGAACCTAATACAACACCACCTCTTTGTAGGTCTGATAGGACACACAACATTCCAGAGAGATACGAATTTCTCATAAGTGAATCGAACGACGTGTTACTCATAAGCGATGACGAACCTATCAGTTATGAAGATGTTCTGAAAAGTTTAGAAAGGGACAAATGACTTGAAGACATGAAGTCAGAAATGGATTCCATGTACGAAAATCAAGTATGGGACTTGGTTAACCCACCTGAAGTGATTAAGCCCATAGGGTGCAAGTGGGTTTTCAAGAAGAAAACCGACATGGAAGGTAATTTTGTTACCTTTAAGGCTAGACTAGTGGCAAAAGGATATCATCAGAAACAAGGAATTAATTATGACGAAACCTATTCACCAGTAGCTATGCTTAAATCCATTCGGATGCTCCTGGCCATAGCAGCTCATTATGATTATGAGATATGACAAATGGATGTGAAAACAACTTTCCTTAATGGAAACCTGCTTGAGGATGTATACATGATACAACCTGAAGGTTTCACATCGGTTGATAAAACCAAAATATGCAAGCTTCGACGATCCATATATGGACTGAAGCAAGCATCCAGGAGCTGGAACATCCGTTATGATGAGACAATCAAAGAGTTTGATTTCTCACAAAATCCTGACGAACCTTGTGTGTACAAGAAGGTTAGTGGGAGTACAGTCGTATTCCTTGTACTATATGTCGAAGACATATTGCTTATAGGAAATGATATATCAATCTTACAGTCGGTTAAAATTTGGTTGTCCAAAACTTTCTCCATGAAAGACCTGGGAGAAGCAACCTATATCCTTGGGATTAGAATCTATAGAGATAGATCAAAACGGTTGTTTGGTCTTTCGCAGTCTACATATATAGACCGAGTGCTAAAAGGGTTTAGCATGTCGGAATCCAAGAAAGGTTACCTTCCCATCAGGCATGGGATCAACATTTCAAAGTCTATGTGTCCGCGCACAGAAGACGAGAGGATTTGCATGAATAAGATTCCTTATGCATCCGCGATAGGATCTATCATGTATGCTATGTTATGTACTAGGCCCGATGTATCGTATGCTCTGAGCGTCACAAGCAGATACCAGTCTGATCCAGGAATAGATCATTGGGCGGCTGTCAAGACAATCCTTAAGTACTTAAGAAGAACTAAGGATGTGTTCCTAATATATGGAGAAGGAGATATGGTAATACGTGGGTATACAGATGCCAGTTTCCAGACAGATAAGGATGACTCCAAATCTCAGTCTGGATACGTATATACTTTGAATGGAGGCGCAATAAGTTGGAAGAGTTCCAAACAAGACACCGTAGCGGATTCTACCACGGAAGCAGTCTGAATCAAGAAGTTTGTCTCGAAACTTGGTGAGGTTCCAACCATTGATGAAGCAATACCGGTTTATTGCGACAACAATGGAGCTATCGCACAAGCAAAGGAACCAAGGTCTCATCAACGATCCAAGCAAGTGCTTCGCCGCTATCATCTGATCAGAGAGATTATAAGTAGGAATGACATACAAATTGAGAAGATTCCCACTGAAAGGAATTTAGCGGATCCTTTAACATAGGCCTTGCCTCAAAGCAAGTTTGAGGGTCATGTTAGAGCCTGTGGTAATGGATACCGTAGTGATTGACATTAGGCCAAGTGGGAGTTTGTTAGTAATATGAGAGAAGTGTCCTAAGGTAATCGCCTTATGATTGTAATCATTTACTTTAATAAATGAATATTCACTATTTGAGTATACATGTTCATGTATTTGATTGAGATCTTGAACTCATTTACTGAATGTCCACAATACAATTCACAGCATGAGAGAATTTGTGATGAATTCACAACTAGTGATTATCTCTACATGTGCAATTGTGAAGTATTGAAATTGTCCCTAGTCGATGAATTGATAAATACGGACACTATCAATTCTGTTGATACTAGCATGAGTTATTCTCTAATTAGCTGATTCTCACTGGCTGGTGACATTGGGATGTCCGGAGATAAACATGGATGCTAGTTAAGGGAACTAGTTCATTGGAGTGACTAGCTGTAAGACTTCACATGGTAATCTACATATAGATATGTCAATGAAAGTTCTTACTGCAGCTTAAGTGCGATGTTCCCTTGACTTGCGGTGTTCAAGTCATCTTGGTCACGAAGACTTATACTTTGACATCTTAAGCAAGCATCTCTAAGGAGGTGTGGACCCAGGATGGTTGGGTATAAGCCGAAGTGCCCGAAGATGTTTGAACAGCCTACAAAGGATTCACCACTCCTTGCGAGGAGATGTATACCCAAGGCCTATCGTTGGGTTGTTACTCGAAGCCTCTGGCCAGAGCACAACATGTTCCGTGTATGAATTTCTAGGAAACATGAGAGTAATTAGAATCCGTTGGACGAGAAAGACATTACTTGGCCTAGGTGTGACGTAGTCAGCCTAGTGGGGACTGACACACATAGACCGTGTCCTGAACCAAGTGGGTATAAGATGGTGAAGGGAATGAGGCACGACTCATTATAACTGTTGAAGGGTTTCAGAATTATTTCTGAGGTCAACCGTTGATCCTTCGATTAATTGGGGGTCATGATGTACTACTAGGTGCCACTCATGATCGTTCTATAATTGGTTGATTATAGACGGCCAACATAAATCGAAAGCCTATTTAGTCACACACACTACGAGTAATCCGAGGGATTTAAAACGAGTTGAAAATTAGATTTTCCGATCAAGAGAAATAAGTCGAATCTGAATTTATCAGAGGCGCACCGGAAGCTTAAAATGGCTAAGTCTTTTGAAGGCTTATTGGACGAATTAAATGAGTTTAATTCGCGAGGAGACGGCTTGGTTTGGCCAAAGAGGGTCCCCACCCTCTTTGGTTTGGCCGGCCACAATGAGGAGGGAAACCAAATTATTTGATTTAAATTATAAAATAAATCAAACACGATTTGTTTTATAAAATTATGGATAAAGAAATTTATATAAAGAAATTTATATAAAGAGATTTATTTTCATGGAAAATAAAATAAATCTTGGATTGATTTGTTTTATTTTATAAAATCAATTATGAATTGATTTTTCCATGATAAGAAAAATTTATATAATAAATTTCTTGTGAAAATATATTCCATAATATAGGGGAGATGTGTTTGTTTTTATTATAAACTTAGTTATAATAAAACTTGGCATAACGGAATAATTTATAGGAAAATTTATAAGATAATTTCTTATGAAAATTTATTCCGTTAGAAAGGAGACTTGGCGATGGAGAGGCTACTATATAAAGGAACCAAGGCAAGGCTTGAATTCCAATCAAGAGATAAAGAAGCAAGCTCTCTCTCTCTCTCCTTCTCTCCCTCTCCCTCCTCTAGGGCAGGCGCCCTCTTCATCCTCTAGGGCCGGCGCACCTCCTAGGGTTGCCGTGAGCCTCCTCCACCAAGAAGGTGCCAAAGAAGAAGAAGAAGCGGGTCCGTTACATGGTGGTTAGTTTCCATCTCTCTCTCTTGATATTCTTGTCGTGCCTTTAGAGAATCTAGTAGTTCTTGTCGGCACGAAACTCGTGGCTTTGCGAAGTCATCCCGAAGAGAACTCGGCGTGGACGTGAATAGAGGTGGAGCTTCCAAGGGACGCTACGGTTAGATCTCGTCCCTTTCTACGAGTTACGCGAGGTATTAAGTAAATTAGTTTACTTTCTGCAAAATTTTAATTTATGATCATGTATCCACAACTTAAGGTTGCATGCTAGATACGTGGTTAAAAATAATTTAAGAAATTATTTATGCTAAACCTTCCGCTGCACGTAATTAAACTCTAAAATTACGAACCCGTATCCATGTCTGCATGGACCCGGTCCCAACAGAGGGGACACCTGTGAGGGATCATGCCCTTAAGATGATGGCTCATATGAATGAGATTGAGGTTGTTGTAGTGAAATCGACGGGGAAACCCAGGTCGATATCATTCTCTAGTCTCTGCCTAGGAGTTTTGAGCAATTCTGGCTGAACTACAATATGAACAAACATACATATACATTGGGGGAGCTGCTGGCAGAACTCCAAGCGGCAGAGGGGCTTTTTCGTCAGAGTTCTCAGGACTTGGTTACTCAGAGGGTTTCTACTTCCATGTTGAAAGGTAAGAAGAAGAAGAAACAAGGTAGGTCCAAGAAGGCAGCAGGATCTCAGGGACCTCGAACTGGCGTGAAGAAGCCGAGAGGCAAGTGCTTCACGTGCAAGCATACTGGACATTGGAAGGCGAACTATCCCTGCCGTCAAGACAAAGGTATTTCTTCTTGTTTAGTCGTTGAAACATGTTTAGCGGTGTTATCTACTGGTACTTGGTGTGTAGATACGGAGCCACTAATCATGTTTGCAACTCTTTGCAGGAGTTCCAGGAAACCCGACGGTTAGCTGATGGGGAAATCATTGTTACATGGGCAATGCTACAGAGGTGCGGCTATTGCAGTGGGAGACATTTATTTATCATTTGATAGGAATAAAATTTTAGTTTTGAGAAATTGCCTATATGTACCTTCTTTTAGAAAGAACCTTGTTTCAGTTTCTAGATTAATAAAGGATGGATATTCTATTGCTTTTAACGATAAAGTTGTTATAAAAAGAAATAGAGAGATTATCTGTTTGGGTACTGTGGTTGGTAATTTGTATACTCTAGAACCAAAAACTCCCATGATGCAAATAGAAGCTAACTGCTCATCATCTAACCAAAATAAGAGAAAGGAACCTTCTATGATGAACTAAACATATCTTTGGTATCTAAGACTTGGTCATATTAACCTTAGTAGGATTCAGAAGTTGATAGCTGATAGCCCCTTGGGTTCATTAGCGGTGGAAGACTTCCTAACTATGAATCTTGCTTGGAAGGGAAGATGACCAAGAGGCCTTTTAAGGCCAAGGGTTATAGGGCCAAAGATGTGTTGGAACTGGTTCATTCTGATTTGTGTGGTCTTATGTCTATCCAGGCAAGAGGTGACTTTGAATACTTTGTCTCTTTTATAAATGATTATTCAAGGTATGGGTACATTTACCTAATGCGCCGCAAGTTTGAATCCTTTGATAAGTTCAAAGAATTCAAAGCTGATGTGGAGAAACATCGAGGTAAAAGTATCAAGACATTACGATTAGATCGTGGTGGCGAGTACCTCTTGGGAGAGTTTAGGACTTACTTATCAGAGGCTGAGATTCAATCCCAATTGTCTACACCTGGTACACCCCAACAGAACAGTGTAGTAGAGAGAAGGAATAGGACTCTTATGGAGATGGTTAGGTCAATGATGAGCTACTTTGAGTTGCCGGATTCGTTATGGGGATATGCTATGGAAAAGGTAGCATATATACTGAACTTGGTACCATCTAAGTCAGTATCCTCTACTCCCACAGAATTGTGGACTGGGCGAAAGCCTAGTTTAGGACATATTCGGATTTGGGATAGTCCAGCACATGTGCTGAAGGGAGATACTGATAAGTTGGAATCTCGTACAGAAGTGCTCTTGTTCGAAAGCTATCCTAGAGGGACGAAAGGTGGTTTGTTCTATAGTCCTAAGGATTAGAAGGTAATCCTTAGCACGAATGCCAGATTCTTAGTGGAAGACTATGTGATTAACCACAAACCCATGAGTAGACTTGTTCTTGAGGAATTAAGAGGGGACGTTCCGACCTTAGTACCAACTGTACAAGAGGATATATCACAAGTCACTGCACCGCGTGTCACAGAAGATACACAGGTGATACCTCATCGTAGTGGGAGGGTTATTAGACAACCTGAAAGATTCATATTCTTGGGAGAGTCTTCAGACTTGGTCCTTGCGAACATGAACCAGATCCCTGGATCTATGATGAGGTACTCTAAGATAAAGATACAGATTCTTGGCAAAGGGCAATGAATTCTGAGATAGAATCTATAGATTCTAATCACATCTGAGAGCTAGTAGAACCACCCAATGGTGTAAAAGCCATTAGATGCAAGTGGATCTACAAGAGAAAGAGAGGATCAGACGGGAAGGTTGAGACCTTCAAAGCTAGGCTTGTTGCGAAAGTGTATACTCAGAAAGAGGGTATCGATTATGAGGAGACCTTGTCGCCGGTAGCCGTGCTTAAGTCTATCCAGATTCTCTTATCTATTGCCGCTCATATGGACTATGAGGTATGGTAGATGGACGTCAAGATAGCTTTCCTTAACGGAAGTCTTGAGGAGACCATCTACATGAAGCAACCAGAAGGATTCATTGTGAAGGGCAAAGAGCATCTTGTGTGCAAGCTTATCGGTCCATTTATGGATTGTAGCAAGCTTCAAGATCTTGGAACATCCGCTTAGATGAGGTAGTCCAGTCATATGGATTTATTCAAAGTCTAGATGAATCATGTGTATATAAGAGATGTGACGGAAAAGTAGTGGTATTTCTTGTGCTATACGTAGATGACATTTTGCTCACTGGCAATAATGTCAAAGTGTTGTCAGATGTAAGGGTATAGTTGTCCAAACAGTTCGATATGAAGAACTTGGGAGAAGCAGGGCACATCCTTGGGATCAAGGTTATAAGGGATTGCCAGAAAAGGATGTTGTGCTTATCCCAAGCTTCATACATAGACACTGTCCTAGCTTGTTTTAGCATGGAAACTCCAAGAAAAGTTTTCTACCTTTCAGGCATGGAGTTCCTCTATCTAAGGAGAGATGTCCTAAAACATCAAAGGAGATAGAGGAGATGAAGGTGGTTCCTTATGCATCAGTTATAGGAAGCCTCATGTATGCTATGTTGTGTACGAGACCGGATATCCCAAGCTTATAGACACTGTCCTAGCTCATTTTAGCATGGAAAACTCCAAGAAAGGTTTTCTACCTTTCAGGCATGGAGTTCCTCTATCTAAGGAGATGTGTACTAAATCATCAAAGGAGATAGAGGAGATGAAGATAATTCCATATGCATCAGCTGTAGGAAGCCTCATGTATGCTATGCTGTGTACGAGACTGGATATTTGTTTTGCCGTGGGCATAGTTAGTAGATATCAGAGTAACCTTCGACAGGGACATTGGACTACGGTAAAGCATATACTGAAGTACCTGAGAAGGACTAGGGATTATATGCTAGTTTACCGGGTAGACCAATTACTCCCTATGGGTTATACAGATTCAGACTTCCAATCAGATAGGGACAAAAGTAAGTCTACCTCGGGGTTTGTGATTACCTTAGGAGGTGGAGCCATAGTATGGAGGAATGTCAAGTAGAAATGCGTGGCGGACTCAACCATGGAAGCTGAGTATGTGGCAGCCAAGGAAGTTGTATGGCTCAGGAACTTCATAATTGACTTGGATGTTATTCCTGGTTTGCCCAGATCTATCACAATTTATTGTGATAACAGTGCTGCAGTTGCAAACTTGAAGGAACCATGAGCCTATAAGGCAAGTAAACACATAAAGCACAAGTACCACCTGATACGAGAAATCGTTAAGCGAGGAGAAGTAGTTGTAGCCAAGATTGCATCGGAGGATAACCTGGCAGATCCTTTCACTAAGTCCCTTCCGGCGAGAGCGTTTGATAGGCATGTGGAGGATATGGGAGTCAGATGTATGGCACTGGGAGGACAACATAGTCTTTGAGTATAAGTGGGAGATTGTTAGGATGTATACTAAAAGTCTTGCCTTTATGTATGAACATCTACATTTTGAAAGAGAATCACAATATCATTGTTGCATGTTTATATTAGTATGTGCATAACTGTCTAATACTTTGCACTGTAGATAATATGGTATGTGGTGACACACAGAAGATCATGTTATCAGTCCCTTGCAAAGTATAAGTAGAGGCTCACAACCGAGATGGAGTTGGACAAACCATCGAGATAGTTATAGTGTAATTAGGTGTGGTTTATCTTGACCATAGAATTACACTAGTGCACTTTGTGTGCATTGAGCAGGACCAACATTAAGGTGATCCAATTTATACAGACTGTATATTTGGATCGGACCTCAGTTTATTATGGAGTACATGTTCTGAATCCCGATATAATAACGGGCACATGTACTTAGTAGTTATTTCTTTGATTTACCAATAGGCGAGATTTATTCTGCTAAATCGATAGGCCCGGTAAGATGGGAAATAATATTATTTACATGGTATACCATTGATTATAGATGGAATTCGTGTCTTGGTGAGTCGGGATGATGATGCCCCTTGATGAGCTCATTAGGTTCATCATGTTAAATCCTACAGGTAGACTTGGTCCAACATGATGATAAGGATGAGTGGTACTAGTTAAGGAGTTAGCAGTTCATTAATTAAAATTATCAGTAATTTAAATTAATCAACAGACATTCGATATCTTAAACACGGGGAGAAATTGTACTCATAATAAGTGGAGCTCATATGAAAATATAAGTGTTGGTGAGGTTGTTTAATGGAGAAACTTTAGTGGAATGGTTCTTCATTAATGGATCGGGTTTGGATCCATTAGCAGGCCAAGACCCAACTCCTCCTCATGGTCCCTATTGTAGCCCTATAAATACCCCATGGTATCATGAAACCAAGTCATCCAATTGATCATCAAACCTCAAGCCTTTTCTCTCCTCTCTCTTTTCTCTCTCCTAGGGCGCCTGCAGGTGGAGAAGAAGACTTCTTCTCTTCTTCTCTCTTCTATCACCACTCTACCTTGTGGACGGCTACTACTAGACAAAGGGAGAGTAGTCCTCTTTCTTTCATGGTGTGCGGCGAGGAGGTGAGGTGGATGGGCAGCTGACGCAGGGAGGAGGCGGCGGCGCAAGCCGGCAACATAAGGGAGAAGGAGTTGTTGGCCGGTTGGTGTTGGTAAAGGAGAGTTCTTCTCTTCCCCATCTTCTTCCTTAGCTTCCCCTTGGTAGCTTCCTTGTGGTCGGTGAGGTGGAGAGACCTTGTGGCTAGCGGCGCAAGGAGGAGAGGAGGAAGAAGGCCGGCGGCAAACCCTAGATTTAGGGTTTTGGTTGGCACGTGAAGAAACGGTCGATTGGTAGGCCTTGGTTATTCTGGTTCATGGTAGATTGTCGCCCACACGACGTCCAAGAGGGGAGGGTCATATGATAGATGATCGTAAGGTAACGAGAGGTATATTTCCCTCATGGCTCCTTTGATATTCTTATCATTTTATGTGGTGATTAATTAATTATCATGTTCATAATTATTTCTTAATTATTGTTGATAATTAATTATTTGGACCCCGATAATAAACATAAAAACTGACGATCCACTCGTCATCTTTTCCACGACCGATTGGTTAGGCGAGTTACAAATCTTAAACTTTGAGTTTGGTTGAGTTGTAACTCGAATCAATTGTTACGACGATGAGACGGTCGTCTGGGAGATTGGTCTTCATTCGGATTAATTTTTTAATCCGTGGACATGGAGAGGTCTCTCATGGGCGACCAGGTATTTGCTTAGGAAACCCGCCAAGCCATAACCAGGAGTCTTCATGCCCAGCTTCACTCACTAGGATTTCATCTACCTAGCAACACTCAGTAGGACCCAGCTTGACTCACTAGGATATCGTTCTCAATCCTCGACCATGACTTTGGTGCCCAACCCTTGGTCTGGTATTCTTCCTCAATTCCCATAACCAGGACTTTGGTGCCCAACCCTCTTTCAAGTCTTCATGCCTAATTTTTCGAGCCAAGACTTCATGCTCGGTTTAACTCACCAGGGCTTCGGTATCTTGACAAGGACTTCGTTGATAGTCATCTGATTCTAACTAGACTTCTCTCTGTCAAACATCAAGGCTTGTTTGGCTTAGCCCTTTGTCTAACTGACCAGATCTGGGTTTAGTCACTCTGCTAAACATTAAGTCCTATTTGGCTTGACCCTTGGTCGAACTGACCAACCCTGGGTTATTTGCTAATCGTTCTGTTAAACATCAAGTCCTGTTTGGCTAACCCATTGGTCAAGCTAATCAGACTTGGGTTTACCCTTGCTAGGTCTAGGTTTACCTTGTTAAACATCAAGTTCTATTTGGCTTAATCCTTGGTCAGACTGACCAGACCTTGATATATTGTCAATCATCGAAATCCCAAAGGTTGACTATTCTTGTTGATGCTTTTTGCATCAACAATATCAACTTGGGCGCCCAAAACTCTAGACGCCTGTGTTAATATGGGCACCCATATGTCCGAACGCCTAGGACTTAGGCGCCCCTGAACAACTTCCAATCGTCTCGGTTCTAGTTAAATTTCTGTTGACCAGTCTTCTGACACTTCTGGGTGATTTTTGATCATCCAAAGTTGAGCTCACCCACACCCAACTTCTGACCTTCTCCTTGAGCAGTCTTCCTCCCTAGCTTTTCATTCCTCATATGTCGTGCACGTCCTTCTCGCTCCACCTGTGGACTCTTCCAAGGCTTCTCATCTCTCGGATGCATCGAGCCTGTCGACTCCCCGTGTGCACCTCGTTCGCTGCATCTTCCGCTCGACTTCTTGTGCTCTTAAGTTCCTGCATACTTAGACACAAGACATTATAACCTAACAAGACCTAACATGACTCGGTTGACCATATCAAAATTCTTCCAGGGTACTTGCAATCTCCATCTTTTTGATGTGCATCAACCCGGGTTAAGATAGAAAAAATCAAAAAGAAATAAAAACATCCAATGGTAATTATTGCAATTTAGTAAAAAAGAATATTGCAATGAAACCTCTCTCTTAACTTAATTCTCATTTTCTCCCCCTTTGATCACATAAAAAAATAGTTAACGGTAACTCTAAATAAAATCTTATGTTAGAAATATTAAAAGATAAAACTCTTTTAAAAATCAGTTGTACCTTTTTGAATTTGTGACATCTAATCGAGATTCATCAAAAGATTAGTTTTGCAAAAAAAAACTATATAAAAAAAATCAATTTAAAAAATCAATTTTAGATAGAAAATTCATAAAAACTTATCCTTTTATTTGAAATTGAAAATTTTTTAGAATATATCAAAATATTAGATTTGTTGAAACAAAACTTTTTAACATAAAATACATTTTTGTTAAGTGTTTAAAAATAATTTCTTAATAGATTCTTAAATATTTGGAAAATAAATGTTAAAAAAAGTGTTTTGACTTAAAAAGTCATGATAATTTTTTTTGACAATTCAAAATCGACCGACTAAACTTCTAGAATTTGGTTTTTCAAAAATCATCATAGATTTATTTTTAAATTAAAAATTTAACTTTTAATCAAAAATTTATAAAAATAATTTTAATGGTAAAAAATATTTTAAAATTTCTTTTGGATAGATGTGAATGATATCGATCATAGAACAATTGCAAAATAATTTTACCCTAAAATGTTTGAAAGAAAAAAATTTCTAAGATGACAACAACAAAAAATTAATTTTTAGCATGCATAGCCAAATATTTTAACAATTCAAGATAAATTTAGGAATCCAATATAAATTTTTATCTACTAGATTTATCAAAAATTTGAGTGGAATGTAATTTTTGGGCACTTTTGTTATTTGATCCCTATGATTCCTAATATAAAAATATAATCCTACACAAAAATTTTCATTATCTGAACTTTGAGCATTACTTGAGCAAGAAGAGTTCTTTAATTTTTCTATTTGTTCCATTAACTAAACATTTTTCAATTTATCATATAATTCTAATGGGTGTGCTTTTTCTAATTTCTTTTTAAGATCTAATTTTTTTGTCCTCAATTTGCATAATGATTTGGACATTAGTTTAATACCGTTGTATAACTGATCAGGAGGTAAAAAGCATACCTCACTTACCAAGTCCGATCTAATGTTTGATTCTCCATTTTCTGACATAGCACCCCCTTCATCTATACTTTTATTCAAGGTTGCTTTGTCATTTGACTCTGGGTGACTAGCCATCAGTGTTAGTCTAGCGTATTCCTTGACTTTGATTCATCCGATGATGATTCATCCCATGTTGCTTTGAAGTTCCTAGTTTTTTACTTAGTTGCCCTTTTATCCTTGTTTTTTTTAAACTTTGAGCAGTTATCTTTTATATGTCATTCTTCGTCATAGTTGTAGCATCTGATTTTCTTTTTACTTCAAGGATTTCTCTTGCATTGAAGTTCCTAGTCACGCTTCTTGATCCTTATCGAAAGATAACTCTGATTCTGGTTCGATCTTCCTCGTGTTCAGAGTGATGTTGTCTATATTTTCTTTTCTTCCTACACATCGAGATTCGTGATGTTTGAATGTCGAAAAAGATTTTCTATGGTACTTACCTCTAAGTCTTTGGAGATGTAATAAGAATCGACTATCGACATCCATTCTGGTATTCTTGAAAATGCATTTAATTCATATCTTTGCAAATCTCAGTTTGTTACCGTTTCTCCGAGATTCATGAGCCCAGTGATTAGCTCCTCGATTTTCATGTGTAGTTGGGCCACTATTTCTCCTTCTTCCATTCGAAGGTTGCTGAGTTGATTCTGGAGTAGATCTCGTTTCGCTAGCTTGGCTTCCGAGGTTCTCTCATGAAGCTCCAAGAACATTTCCTAAAGAACCTTAGTAGAGTCATAGGTGTCGATCTGGTTGACTTCTTAATGAAGCAAGACACTCAGTAGATGAAATTCTGCTTTACCGTTGGCCACGAAGTATGCTTGCTCTTTTTTGCTCCATTGATTCTCCTCCTTTACTTCTCCATTGTGATCCTTGGGTACTTCAAAATCAAATTTTATAGTTAGTAAGATATTGAAGTCAGTTTTGAAATATAACTCCAATTTTCGCTTCTATAGCGTGAAGTCCCCCTCAAATTTTGGCAGGTGGATTCTTGATCCGACCATTTCTTTGTTGCTTCAGTTGACGGTTAGTCCTTATAAAGTGACCTAGCTTTGATAGCAATTGTAGGACTATGTAGGGTCAGCTAGAGAGGGGTGAATAACCCTGAAATGTTAAAACACAATTGTTTTTCTTTCAAACATAGCAAAGAAACAATATTAGTTAATTAGAAATAAATAACATCAATAACTTAAAAGAAAATGAGAATCTAAGTTTTACTTGGTTTGCAATTTAAGTGGTTGCTAATCCAAGATATTGAAAGCTCTAGTATCAAACTCCTTTAACGAAGGCGAAAATGCCTCTTATACTCGTTGAAAGCATAAAACAAAATTAGAAAACTAGGTTTAAGTTATTTTTTTAATTATGAGCCAAAAGGGCTCTATTTATAGAGCCTAGAAAGTTTATCTTGTTGCTAACGTAGTGTAACGCCTGCTTTTTTTCCCCATAAAGCGGCGTTACGCTAAATATACATGTACATATAAAACATCTTAATGCAGCGGGATAACTAGTACTTAAATCATATACACATGTCTGGGTTATCATTCATGGGCATGGTGACATTATACTTAACATATTACCAGCATACCTAGCATCATGATATCAACATTCCATAACTTATTCATAAACATTTCAGGTAACATATTACCAGCATGCATAGCATCATGATACCAACTTTCCATAATTTATTCATAAGCCTTTCAGGTAGCAAGTAGTTTATCCATAACTTCACGAATAGTAGGTTGTTTTTAGACATAACTATCATAAGTCGAGCATAAACCAAAATAAGCATTGTCAGATCACAAAACATGCGATAAGTGAAATGAGAGGGTTTCTTGGCCATGTCACTACCACACACACATGTTCTTGCCTCTCCTGCTGCTTCCCTTAGAAATCTCTTACTTGATCTGCGATATAAGAAAATAAGACTATAAACACGTAGGCTTAGTAAGACCCTTTTCCTACTCACAAAAATCCATACGTCGTATAAACATGAACATAATGCTTCAATCCTACATATCATAGCATACTTCTTATCATGAACATATACACAATCATGGCATCATCGTTTAGCATAAACATAAATAAAATCATGGAATCAGAATTTAGAATGAACATAGATTCATCATGGCATCATAGTTTAGCATGAACATAAATAAAATCATGACATCATAATTTAGCATGAACATAAATAAAATCATGGCATCATAATTTAGCATGAACATAGATATCATCATGGCATCATAATCTAGCATGAACATAAATAAAATCATGACATCATAATTTAGCATGAACATAGTATCAACATGGCATCATAATCTAGCATGAACATAAATAAAATCATGGCATCATAATCTAGCATGAACATAAATAAAATCATGGCATCATAATCTAGCATGAACATAAATAACATCCTGGCATCATAATTTAGCATGTACATAATATCATCATGCATAAACATACTTTGCATTATCATACTTTGCATAACGTACCTTGCATAAACTTACTTTGCAGAAGCATACTTATCATAAACATAATGCATATCATGGATGGATGCATGGGGCAAATGCATATACTATAAGGATGCTTAGATTTAAAATCATACTTTTAAATACTTAAACATAATCATAACATTCATTGGGGCCCTGGCTTGTACCGCATTCATACATCATATGCGCACATCCCTAAGTAAATACGAGGTAGCTAATCTCGACCTACTAGGGTAAGGATAGCTTCATCGGTAGTCCTTAAACCGTGGACAGCTTCATCGGTAGTCCAGAACCGTGGACAACTTCATCAGTAGTCCAGAACCGTGGACAGCTTCATCGGTAGTCCAGAACCGTGGACCTTACTTAGGTCCGGTACAAGCCCATTCATAAAATAAAATACTTTCACATGCTTCTTCATTCATAAACATACATAGCATAGTCATTCATTCTTAATGCTTAACATCATCATTATGCCTTGAAGGCATGACCTTATCTTCATTCATCATTTTCATTCCATATCATCATTATGCCTCGAAGGCATGAACCTTATCTTCATTCATCATTTTCATCCATGAACATGACATGCATACATATCATTCATAAATCATGACATACCTACATAACTAGCATCTTAATTCATAAAAAAACATGCATGGTCATGGTACATAGGAAAACATGCCTATGTCCTTTCATACATGATACATTTCCTTAGGTTCATGGCACATGGTCTAAGCATTTATGAATCATCATAACAAATGGCCTATCATACAAGTCATGACCCATAAGCTAGGGTTTTGGTTGACATAAAATTCTTCCAACATACTTAACCATATACATACATCTTAGTGCCCTGTAAACATGAATTCTTGTGGTCTTAACCCAATCCTAGCCCTAGGTTATGGCCTTGGCCGAAACCCTAAGGAGCCCTAGGTCCATGGAAAAATTTATATAGATCACCAATAACATCCCATACAAACATTAAATGCCATAGAAAAACATTTGATCCCATAATTAAGGCTAACCCTAATCCCTTAACCCTAGATTTGCTCTTGGCCGAAACCTCAAGGTCCATAAAATTCATGGAAAAAATTCTTACACAACACAATTACTATCCATCATGTCATAGGGGAAACAAAATCAACATGTTAAATGGTTAGATCAAGGTCTAACCATGGATTAGGGTTCTGGGCCGAAATCTATAAGAACTATTAAGCATGTAAAAATTCATGTGAATCACCACTAACATTACTTACATCATAAGGAGACATAAGAACCATCATTAGAGAGTTAAAAACTAATCCTAGCCATGGAATCTTGAAGGTGGCCGAAAACCCTAAGCCCTCCTTCATGGTTTTTTTTTCACTTTAGATCTCAAACAAAAAGCTTAGATCATATCCATATCAAGAAAACCATTACACCACAGGTGAGGGGGTCTTACCTTAGACTATCTTGGTTATAGACCTTAGATTTGAGAGAAAGATGAAGACCTTGTTGCCCTTTGACCACCTCTAGCCTTTATAACCTTGAACAAAAACCTTGGATCTTGAAGGAGAGGCCTTCTTGGGAACATTTCTCAAGGGAAAATCCCCCTTTGGGGTTTCGTCTAGGATGAGGAAGGAGGAGGATGAGAGGGGAGGCTTGGTGGATGAGAATGAGAGGAATAACTATCCTTGGTGTAAGTTACCATTCCCCTCTTTTATTCACCATAAAGTGGGCAAGTGAAGAGTCATGGTGTCTCTTCCCTTGTTGACTCTTCATTTTCCTTAAGCCTTAACCAAAATCCACTTCATTCTTTACTAGCACTCCCTTACTAGGTGAATTGGTTAGTGCATGCATGGTTGTAGACTAGGTCCAAGGTTCAATCCTTGGTGCATGCACTTTATTTTTATTTTCTTTTTATTTCATTTTTCTTATTTTTAAAAATTCCCTAAAACTCACCCATAATCATGCTAAAATTCCTAATTACAATTCTTTTATATTTATATTAAATTTTTGCCTAAAATCTACCAATAATCATGGTACTAGAAAGCCTATATAAGGCCCATTAGTACTTAGTTTCTCAATTTATATGAGAAAATCATGGATTTCTAGGCTAAGGTTCGTCCTAATATCTCTAGATCCCTTGGAAAATTATCTAGACATGATTAATATTTTAAAGAAAATATTAAGAAAATTTTCCAGGTCGTTACACGTAGCACTTCTTAGGCTCTTGTATGCAATGGGGGCCCCTATGTTGAATCCAATCTTATCCGCGTTGCAATGGCCGTTGAAACGACTACTTCTGGATAAAATAGGGTTCCTGTGCGCCTGTATCAACCTAGGTGCTCGAGATTCCGAGCACCCATGTTAACATGAGTGTCGTATGTCCAGGCACCCATGTTGACCCGGACTGACTTGGGTACACTAAACAACTTCCGATCACCCTAATTCTGGTCAACTTTTAGTTGACTAGTCTTTTGACGCTTCTGGGTGATTTTTGATCATCCAAAGTTGAACTCACCCAAACTCAACTTTCGACCTTCTCTTTGAGCAGTCTCCCTCCCCAACTTTTCGTCTGTTGGATGTCACTCACGTCCTTCTGCTCCTCAAGTGTACTCTTGCATGGCTTCTCGTCCCTCGGATGTATCGAGCTTGTCGGCTCCCTTCCTGTGCACCCCTTCTCGCTCATCGTGTCTTGTATTCAATTTCTTGTACACCTATATTCCTGCACACTTAGACATAAGACATCAAAACCTAACAGGACCTAACTTAACTCGGTTGACCATATCAAAACTATCCCAGGGTACATACACAATAATATGTTTTCTTATTTTTACCAGACCATATTTTCAATTGTAAACAGGTACTCAGAGAATGGGCGTATGGTTTGATTTGTAATCTCCCTCGCCAACTAAAGAATAAAAGGGACCATTTGAATATTCTAGAGATGCATGACAAGTGGTGTGAGTCCGAAAGCTAGATCAATTCTTTGGAGAGCCAAATTGAAATATTATAGTCAAAGGAAGAGTCTTATTCAGATTAACGAGGTTGGATAAGGTTGATCCTCGGGTTATTGGCCCGGTCCCACAGAAGTTTCCCACTAGCCGCCAAGGTAAATCGGGAAGTGCTCATAGCGGGCGCTTCAGAAGCCCAACCTCCCAGGGTGTTGGTGCAGTTTGCACTAAGAGTCAAACTCAGGTTTTGATGAATGATAAATAGGTTAATGTTAGGGTTGTGGTTATCTAACCTTGTTAGAAGTGTGCAGGATTGAAAAGCTTAGAACTAGACAGCAGGCTAAAGTCAAGGGTGGTGGAGTGTTGGCAAAAAGTCCAAGGTGGTGGAATCTTGGCAAAAGTCCGGTTGGGTCAGAGGGGCTAACTAATGACCGAAGTCCAGGGTGGTTGAGTATTAACAAAAGTCCAGGGTGGTGGAGTCCTGGCAAAACTCTAAGGCAAAACTCCTGGTGGGTTAAGAAGTTGTGTATATCTCCACAAGGTAAGTGAGGTAAGTCACTAGAGGAGAGAATTCCGGTGAGGGCGAGCCCCAGTTGGGACTTTAGGAATGATCTAATTTAGAGTCATTTCGGATCTCTAAGTTAAGACCTTTGACAAGATCTTGGTCTTATAAAGACAGAGTTTATTTAATACTTATGTCATCTACTCCATATTGTATGTTTGCTAATATTATTTTGTACGGTATATTTATTTTTTGGACTAACATGATTTTGCAGAGGTTTTTCTACAAAAGTTCTCTCGGATGAACAGTGCCCGAGCCACCTCAGTTTACACTGGAGGCACCTTAGGTGGTCGAGGGTGGTTCTATATAGTTTGTGCTGAACATGAGTATTCAGCGAACTGAGGCACCTCACTTGGGATTTGAGGTGCCTTCCAAAGGATAAAGCAATGAGAGCAATGGCTTCGTATTAGGATCAAATTTGTCTTATCTGAGGGGCCTCAGATACCCTTTATAAGGGTTTCTTGCTCAGAGCTCAACACGATAATTCTCTATACATCTCTCAAGCTTATGCGCTCATCCTGCTGCTTCCTCTTCTTCCTACTGTGGCCCCGCTTCGACATGACTACGTCCGACCGCTGTTGAAAGATCAATGACAACACATGAGTCGACTAAAATTCTACATCTATGTTGGGTAACGCTGTTATTTACTTGTACTTAAATTATATCAAGTAGGAAGTGAAGGGTTGTTATACTTTCTACTCATCTTTTGTATTCGATCACTCTACCTGGAGTTTACCGATAGAGGGTATTAGTGGATTCCCCATCAGAAGGGTCCAAGGGACCTAGGCCTTGCAATAGGAGTCATCTAAGGCTCTGAAACAAGTAAAATCGATATGTGTTCGCATTTTGTGCTTTTCGCCTTACAAGTGGTATCAAAGTCATGTTTGCTCTGAGTTGGTAGAACCACCATTCGAGCAGGGGGATTATTGTTGTTTTTTACTCGTCGTTTCAAAAATATATACTATTTATTTAAAGATTGACATAATTCTCAGTTTTTGCATTCTTACCATTTGAGCCAGGTTTGCCTTTTTTGATTTTGCATTCTAAGTTTTTCACCATTAGTTAGAATTGACATAATTAACTCTTCTGACAAATTTATCATTTTATTATTTTATTATTATTTTATTGATGCAACATTAATCGAGTCAATTCTTTTTCCAACCTTATTTTCCATCTGCACTACTAATCTAAGACCTAGTTTTAGGAATTTTTCTCTCATTTTAGTGTGTGCTGAATCTAAATAGCCCATAAAGAAGGACGAAGCATTCATGAACCTCCGCCATACGATCATGATGATTTAATCTACTGGAAGCGAGCAATGGAAGTTTTCTTGGGAAGTCATGATTTTGACAATGTGTTTGTCACGACCCCAGAGGAACATGCTTACTCGAAAATCGGGCAGCATCTCCCCTATACGGCGGACAAGATGGGGCAAATATACATAATATCTCATCATATAACTTAGCCACAAGCGGCCAGTATCACAAAATATATAAGATAAACACAACCACACAGTTATAAGACAACGGGTGGCTCAGCCACTATAAACATAAAAGAAACAACAACTTAAAGAGAACTCAAATGTCTCTGTCTCTATAATAATAACAAAACCAATCCGAATACCTGATAAACAAATAAAATGCGAAAACTCACCAAGTACCGAAAATAAAGCAACTAAACCAATACAGGAAAACAACTCAACTCTGGGGACTGGCAACTGGATCCTGTCCTGGCTCCAAGAAATGTGACTACCTGCTATCTGAAACAAAAAGAGAAACCAGGGGTGGTGAGTCCGGGCGGACTCAGCGGGTATATGAGTAGACAATAAGCATGGCATAACATAAGGTATACTAAGTAGGGAACCAAAAGGGTACAGTCCATAAGGAATATATGAATACCTAATCATGCATAACATATATTATACAACATGTTATAAAACTGAATAACAACCAACAAATATAAAACAACGCAACAACCATAAAACTAAGATATACATGCATGTCAATCAAGTGCAACAACCATAGCTCATATAAATGCATCAAACACAAGAAAATGTATAAACGAAATACGTATGCACATGATGCAATGACATGTGTCACGCCTGACGCCAGTCAAGCCGCCAACACATCCCATCTGTGTGACCGAGTGGGTAGGGTTGTGACAACTGTACGCACTCCAACAACAAATACCACAGAAGGTGTTGTTGAGTGGACAGGATGCTGGGGAGTCAACACTCCAGACCCCGATACATAAGGGAAGCTATCAACAGCTATAGTATCCCTCAAAAAACAACGGTGAGGGTGTCACTGCTTGCCTACAACTGCAACATGTGTGGCATAACAGGACAGTTGCTCACACTCTAACAACTACCACGGCAACAAGTGGTTGAGTGAATCGAGCAACAAAATGACTAACGACGGCTTAACCATATGGAAGCCCAACAGTCGTTAGTATGCAACGTGCAGATATGATGCATGCTACAAGATGCACGAACAACCGGAGAAACAACGATGCAACCAAAATCCAACAAGTATACGATGCATCAATACATCCAACTAAAAATTGAAAACCAACGATTATGCACCTACACTACTAGGTAGGGTATTTCTAATGCCAAATAAACCTATCTGTGTTTAATGGACTTCTAAGTACTTGCGTACAAGCGGCACTTTACAGAACAGAAAACCAACAGAGGACTGAATAGATATGAATTTGGAATACTCGACGATCAACGAAGAATAAGTATCAACGGCTATGTTAAAATATCAAACAACAAAGGATAAGGTCAAGCAACCTATAAAACATAAAATAGCCATGCTTTAAGGTAAAAGAAACTACTCGAGTACAAAGGAGAAGTACCCGCCTTTATTTTGTAGATGTTCGTAAACGAAGAGAACCTTCCACGATCCACCGTGCGAGTCCAAAATCAAGGTCCTGAATTAAGGACTAAGTTTAGCTATTTATAATATTAATAAAACAGATAAATTAACTACTAAGCATAATTAGGATATAATCCTAATTACTAAAATCCGTTTAATTAAATCTAAACAACAATGAGTACCTTCTTAACAAAATTTGATTTAACCCAAGGAACAACTCCAATTCGATTTAGACCTAATCCATTAAACTAATCCTTAATTCAAATTAAGATTAGCCTTAGTTCCCCCTCATCTAAAACAAACCATGTATCCAACAAAAACCTCATGAAATCAATAACCTACAAATCAACCACTTGGTTATTTAACAACATAAGCCCAACATATAACAGTAGCTCATGGCAAGGAATCAACCACAAGTAATCATGCTAGGAATAACCAAGACTTACAGATAACCACCTTAGTTTGTTTTTCCCCCATAGGTGTTAATGGCATCAGAATGTAATTGATCAATGACGTGATTAACCATATAAACAAGGAAAAGAAGTATAACTAAGAAGACATCAGCCTGCCCATTTGTAATACAACTAAGAATACATAGCTTGCTATTTTGCATTCAACCATCCCTTATTAACCCAATCTCGAATTGAATCTCAGACCCAATCCAACAAAAATAACTCAACAATTTGCATCTATGGATTCAATCAAAATGTGTCTTAACGAGATCAATCCCTTAAGGGATATTTCCATACCTTAGGCGATCGCCGACGATGACTCTTGGTAGTGAACTAGGTCGTTGACGAGCCCAAATATACTAATTAAAGTTGTCACGAAAGTATGAGCTCATCAGATTTAGAATTTATAAATGAAAGCTGGAAACCCTTTTTACAATCAAGAATATGAAAATGTAATATAGGGGCCACAGGTCGTATTTTTCTCGGGGCTAGTTGATGTTGCTCGATTCGTGCTTGTCTTTAGGTGTCGTTTGTGTTTTTGGGTTTCAAATAAAGATTTGGGTTCAATTCGAAATAAAAAACTTGAGGAAAAGAAAGATCTTGGATAGACGAATTCAACAAGGTATGACAATTTATGAACTTACCCAACTAACAATTCAATCAAAGCCACTTAAACAATCTATGAAGGCAAATCTGAGTTCACATGCAAAATAAATGCTAAACAAAAGAATCAGGTAGTGATGGTAATTTCTGGAAATCAAACAACTTAACACAATAATAGCAATGAAATCCAGACTTTAAGCAAGCTATTCAATGCAAACTAGCTATAGTTTTTGGGAGCCAACCAATGCCAAGAAAATTCAGAAATACTAAAGGGTGATATCAATTGATTTCAAAACTATTCTACACCCAAAAGATAAGTCAAAACTTGATGCAAAACATCACCCAAACAGCTTGGCACGCAAGGGATCCTTTGTGCCGAAACTAAACCTTTTGTGCCAAAATTGATTCTAACAATTCAGCCTTGTAACCTATTGATCCAGCCTAGAAAATGAAAGCTGTAAATGCAAGGAAATGCAGGGATAAGAAGAAATTCCTGATTCCAGATGAAGGACTGATCAACTCAGATTGTTGAAGGAGCTTAACACCACCAAAACTGCTGAAACTGCAGTTTACTGCAGTTTCGTTTCAGAAATTCAGAAACGTGGTCTGCAGGATCACAATGTGCAGAATTTAATTTCAAGAGTGCAGAAAATGAAGTTCAATGCATGAAGTTCAAGCTGAAGTGATAAACAAGGGAGAAAAATTGCTACGTAGCAGCAGAAACTGATACGCATGCAGCAAACTTGAAGCTGAATTGCAGCAATCGAAATTCAGAAATTCAGAGAAGATTACTGCAGAAATAAACTGATGGCGTTGATGTAGAAATAGTGTGTAGAAATGATGCGTGACTGAATACAAACACGCAGGCAATTGAATGCAAATATTCCAATCGAAAACTCAGATAAGATTGCTAAAAATCTAAGCTTACTAATTTGAAATGCAGCCACTACACTAAAGGTTGGCACGCAACTACAGGTCTGATACTTAGGGCAGAAATGGGAAACTAAAAACAGGGAAACAATGAATTCAGGAATTCACATGCAATTTAGATCAAATGTATCAAACTAATATCAGGAACAATTTGGAATTGAACTAAACTACTGATATGAAATGCAAGAGCTAAAAACTGATACGCAGGATGAGAAAAACAGGAAAAAGCTGACAGAAATTGATACGCAGGCTAAAAACAGGAAAACAAAACTGATACGCTACAATTAAGCATGAATTAAACTAGAATTAAGAGTAATGGTTCACTAAACAAGTTTCCTAACTATTATACTTGCAGAAAATAAACCTAACTTAAGCAAAACAACCAAGAAACGAAATTACAGCAGCTAAAACAGAAATCAGAAACAGAACAGAATTCAGATTCGAAACTATAGCTAGAAACATGAAATTAACTTGTTAAACTACTCCTCAATCTTCCCTAAGCTCAAAATCTTCTTGGTCGTCAAGCAAGAGCCGGCTTTGAACCCCTAGGCACAGCAAATCAGTGGAGCGCAGCTTGGATTGAAGGAAACAGCTGAAACTGCACACGGCTGGAATTTTCCAGTTCAATCTCTTGTATCTCGATGGATGGCTTGCGAGGATGAGTTGAAGAACATCTGAGCTCACCTGAGAACCCCTACAAGTAGCTCAAATGATCGGAATTGGCTTGTGGACGAGAAACCAGTGATTGGTTAGCAGAGATGCCGAAACCCTCAACAAACTCTGTCCGGATGCAATCTGAGCTGAATTTTCCACCCTAGCTATCCCCAATGATCCAAATCTTGATCTAGATGAAGGATTGAGGGGTCGTGCCCCTTGGATTGAAGAAAACTGATGAAGAAAACTAAGAACAGCAACAAGGAAGGAGCTGCGGCGGAGATGCGATAACGAGAAGAATTCTCTGCGTTTTGATTAAATAGTAACAAATGGACGGCTCAGATTAATCGGAGGAGATCCAACGGCTGATCTTGCTCTGATTGGAGCCAAACTTTTATGATGATGATCTGGGGTCAGGATCTACCTTGTGGTAGCTCGGATCCTCAAGATATGCAACGGATGGTCCAGATCAACTCTATCTGTGAATGGACGCTCTAGAGCCCTCCTTGCTTGATCCAACGGTTGATTGAGCTCTGATTGGGATGAAACCTTCAGATCTTGATCATAGAACTTGATCAACCCTAACCCTAGCTCGGATTGCTTCAGATCGTCCCGGATGGCTCAGATCTAGCCGCTCTTGAATCGGACGGCCCGGATTAATCGTAGGCTTGATAATTCGATCCGGTTCCCATCCGACTCAAGTTTGACCCAGTATGCCCTAGGTCCAGGATCCTTTCATGCCTACAAAAATATATCAGAAAATTAGTGGCCAAATAATCCAAAAATTGTGTAATTTTGCAATTAAGTCCAAAATAAGATAAAGTTCCAAAACCTAGGGTAAAATCATAATTAAGCAATAAAAACATGGGTCAAACATGGATTTTAGCAATTAAAATAATCAATAAAATGGTGCTTATCAGTCGTCAACTGAAATCACAACTCTCCACCAATCGTCTACTCGTCTGGCATGAATCTAAGGAGAAGAATAGGGAAGGCGTCGAGTGGAACCGAGAGGGGAGAAGAAAATCGGTGCTGCTTGCAAGTAGACGTTGCGACGTCGCCTTCGAGTGTAGAGGAGCCACTGGAGCGTCGAGGAGAAGCGACGGGTCGACTAGGGCTCAGCGGCATCAGGCAAGTGAAAGGGAGAAGAGGAAGAAGAAGAATGAGAGGAAGAAAGGAGGCGGCGGCGTCGCTAGTCGCGGCGTGTGTGGGTTGCGGCGACAGTGCGATTTCGGGAGGAATCGGTGCAAGAGAAACCGAAAGGGGTGGGGGAGGAAACTGAATCGGGGAGAAGGATTTAGGGGCTTTATAAATGTTTTTTCATTTTGCAAATAAGCCCTCCTATTTTGGTTATTCACAACTAGGCCCTTTATTTAAAAAAATTACCTCTTCAACCCTTTAAAAATCCGGTATTTAACAATGTTAACGTTTAGATACCCATCTCAAGACTCACAATTAAATAATATGGTATGTAATCTAATTTATAATGTTTTACCTAACAATGTCTTGCACAGATTGGGTAAGTACAAGACGACATACGACCTTTGGACTCTGTTGATAGAGCTTCATGAGAACCTAATGAAACTAGAAGATCAAGTTCAACTTGAATTCAAAGTCAAGTCTGAATCAACAGAGACGCTTACAGAATTAGGGGTTGCGATTGATTTTAGTAAAGTTTACCAATATACCACTGTTAGTGGAAATTCAAATGAGATGCATATTAATTTAGATATTTCTGCAAATGTTTCCAAAATACATGATTGTGTAGGAAGTTCTTGTAACAATTGAGAGTCAAAGTCAACTAAGGATCTAGATACTGATTAAGTCAATCAAGACTTAGACCAGAGCAACATTAGCCTTGTCTTGGTCAAACAAAACATTGACCAAGTCATCATTAACCTTGACTTGGTTCAACAAAACGTTGACCAAGTCGATTCAAATCATGAAAATCTAGATCTAGATGAAATCAATCTTTATCTTAATCAATTTTTTAATTCGTTTAACAATTCAACTCTAATTAATAATCCAATGTTAGTTAAACCAAAAGATAAAGCCAAGTTAACAAACCCAATGTTAACTAACAATTCATCTAGATTCAAAAATTCAAACTTAATTAATTTGAATTTGAAATTACTAAGACCTTGAATTCTAAAACATTAAACCCAACCAAATTAATAAATTCAAAATTGAGAGCTAACAATAATTTGACTATTATTAAAATCCCAAATAAGGATAAGCTAAAAATTCAACCAATTCAAAATTAAAGGTGAATTTACACCACATCAACCCAAAATACCCAACCTATGATTTAGGGGAGGCTCTAAATTAGTGGGCATATCAAAATCAACCTTTACATATTAGGGTACTTAGGACTATACTTAAAAGCTAATTTGACACTTGTTCTACTTAGTACTAGGGTGGGGCGAGATGATAGTTCGCTAGGAAAGCTTGTTTAAGGAGTCAGGTAGGGTACGACATACCTAACTTGGTCTTTTTAGCGCAGTGGAACTAACCGAAGCTACCTCACCACATCCTAGACTAGTTAGACCAAGATTTCTCAAAGAGTAAGTTAAAAGTATAATTTCTTAAAAAGGCTTTATCTAGGAGATGGTCATTGCTCCCATAATCAAGAAGGCCCTTGTGCCTCACCAAGACCTAGAAGTCGATTATTGAAATTTACTTTAAAATTACTACTTGTTAAACAAAATCTAACACAAGCTCAAATTATCTTTTCTAAATCAACTCATTTCATCTCACAAAAGTATAAGATTACCTTGATTGATAACTTTAGACTTGGTGAGATGATTAAGGATAAATTGAATCTGACTTTTGGTATGAATCGTTAATCCAATTTTGACCTAAAATGTTACATTAATCCAATTTTGACCTTAATTAAAATTTTACTTTTTAAAATGTTTTTTAATATTAATTCTTTTTAATTAAACTTCAAATAATTTTTAAATTTCAACCTCAAGCTCAAACTTTGGTTTATTTTGAACTTTAACATTAAAATCATTCAGTTAACATTAATTTCTATTACCTAAAATTTCTTTTAAACTTCAAATTATCTTCAATAAAAACATTAAGCATTAAACTTTAATTAATATTCAATTTTAAACTTAACCTTAATGTCACTTATACTTTAAACTTTTATTGGTTAAAATGTTAAATTATACAAAAGCAAAATTTTGACCAGTTCAAGGGGAGGATCAAGACTAAAGTCAATACATTTTGAATTTTTTTGTAATTTTTTCTTAGTAATCATTATTGTAAATATTATTTCGAAAAAGTGTTTGGATTTGTTTTATAAACACATTTTTTTAAAGCTACTTATACATATACTTTTAAAATTATGCACTTTGAAAATGATAGTTTTTAAAGGTGTTTTGATTTTATTTGAATTTTTAGTCTTGCAAAATGCTTTGAAAACTAAGGAAATTTTTAAAGAAAAAAATCACCTTGAAAGATTATATTTTCAAAAATTATTTGAAATTGAAAGATAATGCCTTAATTTTGAAATGTCTCAGAAAATATTTTGAAAATTCTTTGCCTTGCCTAAATGTATCATTCTAAAAATAATTTCTAAAAGTGCTTCTTGAAAATATTTTTGAAGTATCATCTTTTTAAACTCTTATTGAACAATACTATCGTGAAAGATATTTTATGAGTTCTTTTAATTTGGATATCCCTAGGACACAATACAAGTTTATCTTATGGGTAATAAGGAATCCTAAATGTGCGTCAGGTTAGGGGGGTCCTAATTGAATTATCAAAATATTCCTTGCAATATCTTTGAAAAAACATTTAGAAAATAATTTTGAAAATACTTTTTTTTAAAAAAAATATCTTTGTTGAAAACTTTTTTGGTTATACTTGCAAAATTATTTTGAAATTTAGTTTTGAAAAATATTTTAAATCTTTAAAAATGTTTATTTGTGAAAAGATCCTGCAAAATACCTTGAAAAATAGGAAAATTTTCTTGAGAAAATAAAGATTTACCTTGTAATATAATTACAATTTTAAAAAATATGACTATGTTTCAAACTATATTAACCAGTTAAGGGGGAGGTTCACATGAAAATGTCTATTGGATAATTTCTTTTCAACTTGGTTTATACATATGTCTTGATATGTGTGGACTGAATTGTTTACTTTGAGATAATACCTTAATAACTGCGTTGATTACCACTTAGCTTTGCTTGGATTTTTTTTAGTGCATCAAAACTTAGATTTAAAGGTATATAAATGGAGCTAAGTTTTTAATTGGTTCAGGGGGAGCATTAAGACCAAAGTTTATGTTTGATTTTATTTATTTTTTAAAATTTTTGGAAGTTAAAAGTTTCTTTATATCTTCGTATTTTCAAATTCTATTTTGAAAAATAAAAGTTATTTTTAAACTACTCTTGATAGATTATTTTAGTAGTTTTCAAAATTACTTATTCCTGTTATGAATCCTATTTCGAAAAGTCATCTTTATTTCACTAACATGCCTACACAAACTTTGAGTTTGTTTCATAAACTCATCGTTGAAACCTACTTGGACATAGACTTTTGAAATTGACAATTTGAAACTGTTTGAAATTTAGTTGGCATGTTTCGATCTATACTTGATCTTTGACAACATCGTGTTTTGCTTACATTTGATTTTTTAAAAAAATATATGTCCTTTTAAGTCCCTTTTATAAACTAATTTTTAAAAGCTAGTTTTTGAAAAATGCTTAAGGTGTCTTCTAAACAATGTTAATGTCGGTGATCGTGCGGTCGACAAGAGGGGGATGAATTGCCTCTGCAAATTTAAACCTATCTTTTGTCTTGCTTAAACAAAGATGGATGTTAGTTTTCAAAAATAAGTAACATAAGAAAAATAACTATGCGAAAGAAAAGAGGCACAAATAGTTACTTGGTTTGCAATCAGAAAGGTTTCTAATCCAAGACAAAAATAAGCTCAATCTCCATATCAAACTCCATGTGACGGAGAAGCCTCTTACATACACTAGAACTCAAAAAGGTAGAGAAAAACTCAATAGAAATTCATTTACAATGAATTGATATTTGTAACTGAGCTCTCGGGGTCTATTTATAGCCCCAATCAAGCCTATCCTATCACTGACAAGGCCCTATATGGGAGCCCGAGTGCTTAGGGGCGCCTGACATGTAGCTTAGGCGTTATCCACTTCGCAATATTCCCGAACGTCTAGTTCTGGATGATTTATAGCTTCACGGGTGCATGTATGCACTAGGGTGCTTGGGAACACGAGTGTCCAAGTGCATAGGGTGCCCCCATTCATGGGTGCCCTAGTGACTTTAGATCAGCATAGTGCTTACTAGTCTCCAGCAGGTCTTCTTGGGTGATTTCATCAGGCCTTCCAGAGTTGGGCTCACTCGAGGCCTCCTTTAGCCTAATCCTTGAGCGTGCTTCCCCTAGCATCTTGTCCCTCGGACGTCGTGTGCGTCCTTCTCGCTCCACCGACGTACTCTTTTGCAGGCCTCCGTGTCCCCCGGATGCATCAAGCACATCGGCTCCCTTCCTGTGTCATCCTTCTCGACTACTGCGTCTTCCGCTCGACTTCCTGTGCTCCTAAGCTCCTGCACACTTAGAGATAGGGATCAAACACAATAGGACCTAACTTGACTCGGTTGGCCACGTTGACCACATCAAAGCTCACTTAGGGTACTTACAATCTCCCCCCTTTTGATGCGCATCAACCCAAGTTAAGTTAGGGTTAAAGAATATATATGAAATGACAGAATTAAATATATATGACAATGAAAAAGAATATTGAAAAATTAAGCCTCCTCCTTAACTTGATCTTAATTTCTCCTCGTTTGATCACATCAAAAACATATGTTAAGGATAATATTAAATTAAAAAAAAATCCATAGAAAATTATTTAGACATCCAAAATATTCAAAATTTTTTGAGAATATGTCAAAGGTAATAGTTAGTCTCTAAAAAAATTTCTGTATTTCAATTATCGATCTAAAAATATTTTTGAAATTAAAAATCGTACCTTCGAAGAAAATTTTATAAGAATTTGTCTATTTTTTTGAGAATTAATCAAATTTTTATCTTAATTGGAAAACTAGTAGATTCATCTCTGAAATTTTTTTTAACATAAAATAAATTCTTTAAGTGTAAGAAAATATTTTTTATTTGAGAGTTGATAACGTTCGAAATGATAATTTTTTAAAATTAGAATTTTATAGAAGAAGTTATAAGAAATTTTTCACAACATTCATCAGATCATCTATAGACCCCCGAAAAATCGAATTCATCAAAAATAATTTTTTAAAGTATTTTTAAAAATTAAAAATTTATTTTCAAACAAAAATTTATAAAAATTTATCTAACAATCAAAAAATTTAAAAAAAAATTCTTAACATGGAAAAATTGAAGTTTATAAAAAAAATAAATTTAAAATTGATTTTGTTTGGAATAAATAAATATTTGAATAACAAAAAGATTGACAAACATAGCACCACTAGCATGAAATTGAAGGCTAACAATTTAGAACATACTTTGGGATCCAAAATAAATTCTTACCAACAGGGTTAACTAAATATTTTATAGGAATATACTTTCTGTGTACTTTTATAATTTGACCCTTGTGATATCATAAATACAAATTTAGTCCTCCATAATATCTAACTTTTGAATTTTGGAAATAATTTGAACATGCATGGTTATTTTTTAATTTTTCAACTTGAGCCTTCAAATTTTGATTTTCTAACTTTAATTTATCAGACATATCTACTGGGCATCCAGATGCTAATTTCTTTTCAAATCTACATTCTTGAATTTTAATTTACACAGAAAGCCACGTCAGAAGAATACAATGAAGGGCAATTTTAATTTTCAAATCTCCTTTCAAATATCTATTGTGCTCCCCCTTCATTGTTGCTTTCTTCTGACATGACTCCCCCTTTATCGATGCTTTTTTCTTGGTGGGTGGCCATCAACACTAGTCTGTCATGTTTCTCGAGATCTGATTCTTCTGATGAGGAGTCATCCCATGTTGCCTTTAGGTTGTGGGTCTTTGACTTTGTTGCCCCTTTTCTTTTCTTTAACTTGGGGGCAGTTTTCCCTGACGTGTCCCTCCTCGTCGCAGTAATAATATTTTATCTTCCTTTTACTCTGAGGGTGTCTTTTGGCCTACATCTCATTAAATTTATTAGATTTATAAAATTTCATAAATTTTCTTACCATGCATGCTGCTTCCTCTTCATCGGCTGAAAACACTTCATGATTTTCGGTCTTCCTTGAGTGTAGGGTAATGTTGTCCTTCTTTTTATCATTTCCTGTGAACCAAGACTCATGAAGTTCTAAGGTACAAAATAACTGTTCTAGAGTACTACCTCTAGGTTGTTGGAGATATAGTATGAATCTATTATCGATGTCCACTCCGAGGTTCTTGTAAATGTATTTAAAGCATACCTTTGTGAATCTCGATTCGTTACTGTTTCCCCAAGATTCGTGAGTCCGGTGATTAATTCCTTTATCCTCACATATAGTTCCGCCACCGTCTCTCCTTCTTCCATCCAAAGGTTGGTTAGTTGGTTCCGAAGGATATCTCGTCATGTCAGCTTCGCTTTCAAGGTCACTTCATGCAACTTCAAGATTTTCTCCCATAGCTCCTTTGCTAACTTCTAGGTTCCGACATGGTTGACTTCTTGTGCTAGTAGAACGGCTAGCAGATGGAATTTTGCTTTCCCATTCGCTACAAAATCCACTTGCTCCTTTTTTGTCCACAAGCTCTCATCTTTATCTTTATTCTTGGCATCTTTGGGGACTTTAAAACAATAGGATCAAGATAGAGTGATAGAGGGGGGATGAATATCGCTTAGAAAAACTTTCGGATTTGATAGAGTACGCAGCGGAAAATAGAACACAGCATGCTAACACAAGTTTTTTTTACTTGCTTCGGAGTCTTGACTGGCTCCTACTACAAGGTCCATGATCCTTGATCGTTTGCATTGGACAATCACTAATAAACGGAAGAATGTACAAATTACAATATTAAGTGTGCAATTGAAATAATAAATATACCGACTCCTTTGAAGAGTTGATGACTTTTGCTCGGAGAGTCGGATGGCGTTTCGGCGTTTGTCGATGCTTTGATCGCGCAACACACAGAAGAGCAGAATGATTGCAGAGTTTGAATTGATCAACTGGGGTGCTACCTTGACCCCTTCATATAGTAGCCTTTCAGGCGCCTGAATGGCCATTCAGGCACCCTAGTCGCAGCGTCTCGGGCGGAAACTCTATCCGTTCCGCAGTCAAACTATATCCTGGCTCAGGCGCTCTAATCCCTTTCAGGCGCTTGAGTGTCGATTTGGCTCCTCCACTTAGCACTCACCATGCAAGCCTGACCATTGCGCCAGCTCAACCACCTGCTATCAGCTCCCAGGCGCCTGAGTCCCATTCAGGCACCCTAGTCCAACTGGTATAACTTCTCAGCTACAACAAGGGTTAATTCCATACAATAATATAAATAGAATTTAATGCAAGTATCAATTACAGTCAGTGTTGTCTTGGTCCTGACTATTAGGTTTCACCTGAATCCCTAGGTCGGACCGATGCCTACTGTTCCCTCTCGGGGAATGCGTCCTCATCTACTCCTCTCAGGAGAATTTACCTTTTCCAACCGGCTCCTCCGGTTGGTCTTTACTAGGCCTCTGAGAACTCGAATCTCAACGACGCTCAACCTCGACCCGTCTTGACTTCTGTCCGGGATCCCCGCTCGGCAAAGTCTTTTGGTCGGTCCCCCGGACCAAGACTTCATGTTCGGCTTCACTCCCTAGTCTTTGTTGCCCGATCCCCGACCAGGACTTCTTGCTCAACCCTACAGGTCAAGACATCATGCCTAGCTTACCTAAAACATTCCTGCAAGCTTCACAAGTTCATCAGTACAACCAAACCAGCTTAACGTAAACCCTTTGCCACTTATCACAACAAGGTTTTATCTGATGCTTCCGGCACCAACAATCTCCCACTTTTTGATTATGACAACCTAGGTCAATGTTAAGCTAAAAACAACTTTAAACAAAACAACATCAAACAAGAGAAATATAATCTTATTTTAAGCTCTCCCCCTTTACCAGTTATCTCCCCCTTGATTAAACATTTTTCAAAAAAAACTGGACTTAGTCTTTTTGAAAACCCTAAAATACTTTAAGCTTGAAAAAATATTTTAGCTTTCTTTTGAAAAAGCTTATGTATTTTTAAAAAAACTTTCAAAATTTGCTTTAAAAAAATACTAAGTATGGAAATGATTTTTCAAGATGAAATTGTTGAAATCACCAAAAGTATAGAAGTCAATTTTCGATTGGTGATTTTCAATAAAACTTTGAAATTTCATTCTAAAACTATTTCACAAAAAGTTTTCCTAATAATATATATATTTTAAAAAAACTTTCTAGCACTTTGAAAAACTTTTCTAAGACATTGAAAAATATTTTGAAAGATTTTTTCAAAACACTTTGAACTCTTTCTTTCTTGGTAGAAACATAGTTCTAACACTTTAGAAAACATTTTGAAAAACACTTTGAACTAACATTTAGAAAATATTTTGAGAGCACTTTTTTTATTTTTTAAAAATAAAAAAAAAACTTTGAACTCTTCCTTTCTCTCCCCCTTTGTCATATATCAAAATCATGTAGTCTAAGGGTAAGAAATGTATTAGAGTATAAAAATAATGACTAAGTAAGAAAAGTTAAGTGTATCAGAGCAATTAAAGCATAAGAAAAACAAATTTAGGTTAAGCTTAGGCACCTTCATTTTGAGTCCAAGCATGAAAATAAACAATTAGAACATTTTTACTTAGAAAAGAAAAAGAAATCCTTTCAGTCACCTATCTGACCTGTTAGCTAGTTGTTGACTGCAATAAGCAGCAGTTTTCACTTGGGTCAGTCAAGTCAAGTGTATTCCATAAATTAGCTAAGTTAGACAGAATACTTGACTTGATTAATATGAATTGCCTTTAGTAGTGCCGCCAACTTATTTCATTGCACTGAATTAAAGCATCTTAAGTTTAGGTCAACAGTCCTAAGCATCTCAACCTAGTCTAGATTGTCAATCAAGTTAGTCCTAATGTGCTTGTAATATGTTGGCTGCTAGAACTATAGGAGCATGCACACTAGGGTTAAGCCTAAGCTAAATCCATGTCGAATAAAAATCTTAGTTTTGAAAGGGGTAGTTTTAAAATAAAAATAAAACTATATTTCAAAAAATACATTGAATTTTGAAAGTAAAGTTTTGAAAATAGTATTTGAAACCCATTTAAAAATATAATTAAAAAAAACTAACTAGATGAGTAAATCCAATAAAACAAACAAAAGAAAATCCACTCTACTAAGCACATTCCAAGCTGTCTTCTTAATGAACTGAACTCAGACTCAGGTAAGGGTTTAGTAAAAATGTCTGTCAAGTTAGATTTAGAGTCAACATGTTGAAGGATAATTTCACCCCTAGCTACGTGCGTGGTCGCTAACAAAGTGATGTTTCACCTCTATATGTTTAGTTCTATAGTGGTGAATTGGATTTTTGGTAAGGTTTATAGAGCTGATGTTGTCAATGTATACCTTGGTTTGGGCATAATCTAAGTTGAAGTCCCTAAGGGTATGCATCATCCATAAGAGTTGAACTACACATTCCCCTAAGGCAACATACTTTGCTTCAGTTGTAGATAAGGTAAAGACAGTGTTATTTTCTACTGCACCAGCTGACTAGACTCTCACCTAGTAATTGACAACTCCTACTTGTACTTTTTCTATCTAATTTATAATCTGCATAATCTGAGGTAGAAAATCCTAGCAACTTAAAGTTGGAAGTTCTATGGTACCAAATACCTATATTTAAAGTGCCCTTAATATATCTAAGAATTCTCTTAACTGCAGTTAAGTGGGATTCCTTAGCACAGGTTTGGTATCTGGCACAAATACCAATTGCAAAAAGAATATCATGTCTACTAGCAGTTAGGTAAAGTAGGCTCCCTATAGTATTTCTATAATATTTTAAGTCAACTAGCTTACCTTCAGGATCATTATCTATCTTAGCATTTGTGATCATAGGGGTACTTAGGTCTTTTGAGTTTTCCATCTTGAATTTCTTAATTAATTCTCTAGCATATTTTGATTAGTGAATATAATTTCCATCTCTAGTTTGTTTAATTTGTAGTCCTAAAATGAAAGTCAGTTCACCTACTAGACTCATTTCAAATTCATTTTCCATGATTTTAATGAATTCTTTTAAAAAATTAGTGTTGGTTGATCCAAAGATTATGTCATCTACATAAATTTGGGCTATAAAGATGTCTTTTTCTAAGGTCTTAATAAATAGAGCTGAGTCAATTTGGCCTTGGTTAAAACCTTTAAAAATTAGATAGGTGGATAATCTTTCATACCACACCCTAGGTGCTTGTTTTAACTCATAAAGAGCTTTCCTAAGTCTGAACACATGGTTAGGATAGTCTAGGTCCTCGAAACCTAGTGGTTTTCTTACATATACTTTTCCTTTTATAACCCCATTTAGAAAGGCTAACTTAACATCTATTTGGTATAGTTTGAATCTTCTATGGGTTGCGAAGGCTAGTAACATTCTAATTGACTCAAGTCTTTCTACAGGGGCATAAGTTTCATCATAGTCTAGCCCCTCAATCTGACTAAAGCCTTTGGCTACTAAACGGGCTTTGTTTCTAACTATTTCACCTTAGTTGTTTAATTTATTCCTAAATACCCACTTAGTGTCTATAATGAATTTATCTTTAGGTTTAGGTACTAAGTCCCAAACTTGGTTTCTATTGAACTAGGATAGTTCTTCCTGCATGGTGTTGGGGCAATTGGCCCAAGTATGATCGGGGAGATCATGGTTTTGATGTGTATGAATATGATTAAGTTAGGGTTTTATGTTGATCTAATGTGTGCATGTGAGTGTGCAGGCTTGCAGGATACACATTAACTTAGTTGGACGTCTTTGGGGCCGGTGAAGGGTGGCATGGAGGCAAGCCGTGGGCTTGTGTGCGCATCCGAGGGACCGTGGACAAAGCAGGGATGATGAGCCAAGGGAAGCGGAATTCGAGGCATACGTGAAGGATGTTGAGGCAATCGACCCAAGAATGATCGGGAAGATCATGGTTTGGATGTGTGTATGCCAATATGTTTAAGGTTAGGGTGTTGTGTTGTATTTGATATGTGGGATTGAGTTTGCAAGACTTGGAGAATCACATGTGGAGCACATATCCGAGGGACGAGAGCCGAGGGAGGAAGACTCCAAGGGCAAGCCGGGAAGTGGACTTCAAGGGAACACGTGAAGGGTGGCATGGAGGCAAGTCAAGGGAAGGCTTGTGTGCGCATCCGAGGGACGATAGCCGGTGGAAGAAGACTTCAAGGGACAAGCCAAGGGAGTATACCTGAAGGCACACGTTAAGGAGAGTGTTCAGAGTGAGTTTGAGTGCTTGTAAAAGCTGGGCAGCCGACTGGCCAGAAGGCAGTCGATTGCCAAAACTCACAGAAGGTTTTCAGCATTCGACCAGTCGACTGCCCCAGGGGCAGTCGACTGGTAACCCCGAAAACTAGCCATTGGCTAGCATTTAAGGCTAGACCAGTCGACTGCCAAAGGGGCAGTCGACTGGTGTGGGCCGGACAACTTGCGAAGTTGTCCTGTTCTCTTATTTAAAGGGGACTTTTTGGCACGAGCAAGGTACGATTTTTTACTGTACCAAAGTGTTGCTAGTGCCCCAAGTGATTAGATCTTCCTCTCGTGTTGATTTTCATCTTGTAAAGAGGAAGAAGATACCTTGTAATGGTTTTCTCCACCTTCAAGGAGATTTTTCATAGTGGAGGTAGTGTACTCGTGTGGATCCTTGGATTAGTCACCTTTCGGGGTGGATACAAAGTAAAATATGTGAGTTAGCATTGGATCTCATATTTTCAATTATATTGCTTGTATTGTGCTAACAATTTTATAGAGAATTCAAGAAAAAGTACTATTCACCCCCCTCTAGCAACGCACTCGATCTATCAATTGGTATCAGAGCCGGTTTGCTTCGCAAGAACTCACCGTCGACCGGAGTACAAAGAAATGGCGTTTCAAAAAGGTTACAGCACCGCAAGGCCACCGTTCTTCGATGGAAACGATTTTGCCTACTGGAAAGGTAGAATGCAATACTACTTAATGAATGTCATTGAGAATTGGATAAGTGTTGTAGATGGTTTCGACGCACTCGTCAATGATCAAGGAGAGCCACTACCAATGAGAACTTGGCCGAAGGAAGTCATGAAGAAGGTGTAAGCCAACGCAAAGGCCACCACCACACTTCAATGCAGATTGTCCAAAGAACAACTCAACAAGGTGGGGCCTTTCAAGAGCGCTAAGGAATTGTGGGAGAAACTCGTCGAACTCACTGAAGGGTCCAACGAGTCAAGAAGGGCAAAGAAGGATCTACTAGTTGCCCAACTACAATCGCTCTCCATGAAGACCAATGAGACCGTGAGCCAATTATATGGGAGAGTCAAGGAGATCATCAACGAACTACATGTAATTGGTGAAAAGGTGGAAAACCGAGATCTCGTAAGGTATGTCTTACAAGCTTTCCCTAGGACTACATTGTTGGATCGAGAAAACATGATAGAGGGGGGGGTGAATATCGTGAAAGCGTTTCGGATTTGAAAAGAGAATACGCAGCGGAAATTTAAATAAACACAGCACAAGAACTCAAGTACTTTTACTTGGTTCGAAGTCGCGGTCGGCTCCTACTCGAAGGCCCACGGTCCTTGACCGTTTACTGCAGGCAATTCTTGTTAGTGATATGAGAGAAGTGTCCTAAGGCAATCGCCTTATGATTGTAATCATTTATTCTAATAAATAAATATTCACTATTTGAGTATACATGTTTGTGTATTTGATTGAGATCATAAACTCATTTACTGAATGTCCGCAATACAATTCATAGCATTAGAAAATTTGTGATGAATTCACAACTAGTGATTATCTCTACATGTGCAATTGTGAAGTATTGAAATTGTCCCTAGTCGATGAATTGATAAATACGGACACTATCAATTCTGTTGAGACTAGCATGGGTTATTCGCTAATCAGCTGATTCTCACTGGCTGGTGACATTGAGATGTCTGGAGATAAACATGAATGCTAGTTAAGGGAACTAGTTCATTGGAGTGACTGACTGTAAAACTTCATATGGTAGTCTACATATAGATATGTCAATGAAGTTCTTACTGTAGCTTAAGTGCGATGTTCCTTTGACTTGCGGTGTTCAAGTCATCTTGGTCATGAAGACTTATACTTTGATATCTTAAGCAAGCATCTCCAAGGAGGTGTGGACCCAGGATGATTGGGTATAAGCCGAAGTGCCCGAAGATGTTTGAACAGCCTACAAAGGATTCACCACTCCTTGCGAGGAGATGTATACCCGAGACCTATCTTCGGATTGTTACTCAAAGCCTCTGGCCAGAGCATGACATGTTCAGAGTATGAATCTCTTAAATACATGAGAGTAATTAGAATCCGTAGGATGAGAAAATATTACTTGGGCTAGGTGTGACGTAGTCAGCCTAGTGGGGACTGACACACATAGACCATGTCCTGAACCAAGTGGGTATAAGATGGTGAAGGGAATGAGGCACGATTCATTATAGCTGCTGAAGGGTTTCAGAATTATTTCTGAGGTCAACCGTTGATCTTTCGATTAATTGGGGATCATGATGTACTACTAGGTGTCACTCATGATCGTTCTATAATTGATTAATTATAGACGGCCAACATAAATCGAAAGCCTATTTAGTCACACGCACTATGAGTAATCCGAGGGATTTAAAACGAGTTGAAAATTGGATTTTCCAATCAAGAGAGATTAAGTTTGGTTGTGCCAAACGATAAGTCGAATCTGAATTTTTCAGAGACGCATCGGAAGCATAAAATGGCTAAGTCTTTTGAAGACATAATAGATGAATTAAATAAGTTTAATTCATTGGGGCTTGGCTTGGATGGGCTGGCCAAAGAGGGCCTCCATCCTCTTTGCTTGGCCGGCCACAACAAAGGGAGAGAACAAAGTTTTTGGTTCAATTTATAAAATAAACCAAGTGTGGTTTGTTTTACAAAATTATGGATGATATAAATTTTTTATATAATAAACCAAGGTTTGGTTTATTTTTCATGGAAATTAAAATGAACCATGGATTAGTTTATTTTATAAAATCAATCATGGATTGATTTACCATGATAAGGAAATTTATTCCATAGGAGAGAAGAGACTTGATTGATTTTTTATCATGAATTAAAATATGATTTTAACCATGATATAAAATCAAACTTGGCATGATGGAATAAGTTATTCTATATTTGAGAGGCTTGATGGTTGAGAGGCCACTATATAAAGGACCCAAGGCAAGGCTTGGGTGATAATCAAAGAGATGAAGGCATAGGCTCTCTCCCTCTCTTTCTCTCCTTCTCTTCTCCCCTTCTTGTCGTGCGCCAACCAGCCCCAAGAAGGAGCACCAGCCGGCCTCCCCTGCCCTTTCCCTACCGACCACCACCTGCTGCCGGAGAAGGAAGCTCCGGCCATCTCTTGGTCGGAAGAAGGTGCTGCCGGAATTAGAGTTTGCCGCAAGGATCTTTTTGCCACAAGCCTCTTCTTTTGCTTCGCCAGAATTTTGATTGCGGCCATTCTTTTGTGGTTAGTCTTCCGACTTCTCTCTTGGTTTTTCTCGTCGCGTTCTTGGAGAATCTAGTAGTTCTTGAGAACATGAAACTCGTGGCTTTGCGAAGTCATCCCGAAGATACTCGGCGTGGACGCGAATAGAGGCGGAGCTTCTAAGGGACGCTTACGGTTGGATCTCGTCCCTTCCTTCGAGTTACGCGAGGTAATAGGTAAATTAGTTTACGTTTCTGCAAAATTTTAAATATATGATCATGTCTACACAAGATAAAATTGCATGCTTAAATGTGTGGTTAAATAATTTGAGAAATTATTTATGCTAAACCTTCCGCTGCACGTAATTAATTTTAAAATTACGAACCCGCATCCATGTCAACATGCACCCGGTCCCAACAATTCTATATGTGTGTAAATGTTTATAGAAAATGTTACAGTTGTAGTGCAATAAATGAAATTAAACTCTTTGTTACCGACGCTCGGTGTGGATCGTGCTTCGTAGCAGAGGGTCGTCGTCGGCGCTTGAATCTCGAGATTAGAGGTTTCCGGAGCAGAGCGCTTGAGTTGAAGAGCGTAGAGGCGTGGAAAAATTGATTGTGAAGCCTTAGGGGTCGAGCCCCTTTTATAGCACTCTTGGGGGCGCCCGGGATGATGGGGGCGCCTGACACGTGCCTTCAGATCCGAGAACTCTCATCCGAAGCTCGGTCAGCGCTTATCCCTCCAGAATCAGGCTCGAAGCTGACGGGGGCACCCGAGACACTGGGGGCACCCCGGTTGACTTGGTCTGCTGGCTTCTCAGCTGAATTCGCTTCGATTGCATGATTGGCTTGGACCCAGGGCGCCCGAGGCATCCGGGCGCTCGGGACCATGAGGGCGCCGGGAGCTTGAGGGTGCCTGGCCCAGTGTGCTTCCGAAGCGATTCTTGCTCAACTGCTCGTTTGGCTTTGACCTTGGGCGCCGGGACCTCCCGGGCACCTAGCCCAGCTGCTGCCCCTCTCCTTTGGGGCGTTCTGAGCTGCAGAAACACGTTCTTTTGGTCCCTACATCTAAGGTTAGTTCCACAACAAACAAGGAAAGAAATGTTAGGTTTATACAGCCTTAGCTGTCTTGGTTCTGACTTCGGGTCTCCTAAATGGAACCCTAGGTCGAGCCGACGCCTACTGTTCCCTCGACGGGGAACGCGTCCTCACCTACTCCTCTCAGGAGATTTTACCTTTTGCCAACCGGCTCCTCCGGTTGGACCTTTGCCCGATGCACCTGACCAGGTCTTCGTGCCCACCTTCCGAGCAGGTCTTCGGTGCCTAGCTCCTTGCCAGGGCTTCGAGCGTAGTCCTCGACCAGGACTTCGGTGCCCAGCTCCTTGCCAGGGCTTCGTGCCCAGTCCTCGACCAGGACTTCGTGCCTAGTGTACCTAGGGCTTCTTTCCTGTACACTTAGTGAACATGTTAGAGCAACATAACATCTTAACTTTTGAACCCTTTGTCATTATCAAAACCCAGGTTCGACATAGGTGCTGCCTGCACCAACAATCTCCGCCTTTTTGATTTATGGCAACCCGGTTCTAAAAGTTAAGTTTAACCAAAGAGCAGGTCAGATGTCAACTTAGTTTCCTCCCCCTAGAAGGAATCTTCCCCAAGATTTTTCAACGGTTCGTGAGGTTTTGAAAAAGTTTTTAAGTCTAAGAGGGAATTTATTTTTCAACACTTAGAATCTTTTCCAAACAAATGTAAGTTAGAAAACATCTTCCAAAAGAGATTTTTTGGGTTGGAAAACAATGTAAGTTGGAATTATTTTCCAAAAATAATTTTTGTGTTGGGCACTTGGAAAATTTGTACTTAGAGATTTTATACTTAGAAAATTTTCAGGTCAATACTTAGTTTTCACATTTTAGAAAATTTTCTAAATTTCTTCTGAAATACTTAGAAAAATGAAATTTCTTTAGCACTTTTAGAAAGTTTTCAAGAAAATTTTAAACTTAGAAATTTTCTTTTAGTGAAATTTAAGATTAGTACTTAGAGAAATTTTGAAAATAGCTTAAGTAATTTTGAAAATTGACTTAAGTCAAGTACTTAGAATAATTTTGAAAAGCAGCTTAAGTCAAGTACTTAGAAGCAGTTTTGAAAGACAGCCTAAGTCAAGTACTTAGAAGCAATTTTGAATTTTGAATTTTTTTTTTTGAAAACAGCTTTTTGAAATAAGGTTTTGAATTTTGAAAAATTGTTAAACCTTCTCTCCTTCCCAATCTCTCCCCCTTTGCCATATATCGAAAAACAACATAGCAAAACAATATAGCAAAACAATATAGTAAAAAAAATTGCAAAAGAATATAGCAAAAGAAGTAATGTGTTGTACTGAACCAATTCAAGGTATAAACTGAACCAAATCAATTTGAATTATCGCTTTCGAGTTCTATCTAACCCAATTAGCTACTTACTAACTGTTATAAACAGTAGCTTTCGCTAGGGTTAGTTAAGTTAAGTGTTCTGTTCAAGTTCGATTTTCTATGCTTGACACTTAACTTGATTACTGTTTATTGGTATTTAGTGCCCCAATTACTGCAGATGCACAGACTTAAGCATCTTGAATTAAGGTAAAGACCTAAGCATCTCAACCCATTCTAGGTTATCAATCAAAAGTACCCTAAGGTGCTTGTGAAATGCTGGCTTCTAGATCTATAGGTGCATGCAGTTCTAGGGTTAGGGCCTAGGCTAAGTCCATTTGCGAAAAAACCCTAGTTTTGAAGGGGATAATTTTTCAAAAAAAACTAAGTCAAAAAATTAGTTTTTAAAAATACAAAAAAATTCTTCAAATTAAGTAGAAACTGATAAGTAATAAAACAGTTTTATCAAAACAAAAGTAGAGTAAACTTATTCTACCAAGCATAACCCTAACTGCCTTCTTAGTGAGCTGAACTCAGACTCAGGTAGGGGTTTGGTGAATATGTCAGCTAAGTTGGATTTAGAGTCTACATGCTTAAGGATTATTTCACCCCTGGCAACATGATCTCTTACGAAGTGGTGTTTAACTTCTATGTGTTTAGTCCTCGAATGTTGGATTGGATTCTTAGTTAGATTAATGGAGCTTATATTATCAATGTAAACTTGAGTTTGGGTGTAGTTAAGCTGAAAGTCCTTGAGAGTGTGCATCATCCATAAGAGTTGTGCTACACACTCTCCTAGAGCAACATACTCAGCTTCAGTTGTGGATAGAGCTACACAGTGTTGCTTTCTGCTGCACCAACTTACTAGACTATTTCCTAATAGTTGGCAGCTTCCACTTGTACTCTTTTTATCTAGTTTACAACCAGCGTAGTCAGAATCCGAGTATCCTGACAAGTCAAAGGTTGATGTCCTAGGATACCAAATCCCTACATTTAGGGTGCCCTTACCGTATCTTAGTATTCTTTTTAGGGCTGCTAAGTGTGTTTCCTTAGCACAGGTTTGGTATCTAGCACACATTCCTACAGCAAAAAGGATATCAGGTCTGCTGGCTGTAAGGTACAGTAGACTTCCAATCATACTTCTATAAATTTTAAGGTCTATTGGTTTACCATTAGACTCACTATCTATTTTTACATTTGTGGCCATGGGGGTACTTATGCTTTTGGAGTTGTTCATTTTGAATTTCTTTATTAACACCTTAGCATATTTGGATTGATGGACATAGTTTCCATCCCTAGTTTGCTTAATTTGTAACCCTAGAAAGAAGTTGAGCTCACCAACTAAGCTCATTTCAAATTCGTTTTCTATTATTTTAACAAATTCTTTTAAGAAATTTGTGTTGGTAGACCCAAAGATTATGTCATCGACGTAGATTTGGGAGATAATGATTTCTTTTCCTAAGGTCTTAATAAATAGGGTTGAGTCAATTTGTCCTTGTTTAAATTCATTCAAAATTAAGTAGGTTGATAAGCGTTCATACCATGCCCTAGGTGCTTGTTTTAGTCCATAATGTACTTTAGTGAGTTTATAAACATGCTCAGGTCTTTCTAAGTCTTCAAAACCGGGGGGTTGTCCTACATAGACTTCTTCCTTAATAAATCCATTTAGAAATGTTGACTTTACATCCATTTGGTAGAGTTTAAATCTTTTATGGGATGCAAAGGCTAACAACATCATAATGGACTCAAGTCTAGCTACTGGGGCATATGTTTCGTCATAATCTAACCCTTCTACTTGACTGAACCCTTTGGCTACTATGCGGGCTTTGTTTCTCACTATTTCTCCTTGATCATTTAGCTTATTCCTAAAAACTCACTTAGTATCAATAATAGATTTGCCCTCAGGTTTAGGTACTAGTTCCCAGACTTGGTTCCTCTCAAACTGGGCTAACTCTTCCTGCATAGCTATGATCCAATCAGGATCAGGTAAGGCTTCCTCTATAGTCTTAGGTTCAATTTTTGAAATCAGTGCAATCTGACTAAGGTTTCTATAGGAAGACCTAGTTCTGACTCCTAAAGTTGGATCACCCACAATTTGATCAGTTGGGTGACTGAGTCTGGGTTTCTTAGTTTTTCTAGAACTTGGTTCAGCCTCAGGTCGGGCCAGTCGGTTTGGTTCAGTATTTGGTTCAACTACTTGGGTTGGTTCAATTGTTGGTTCGATTGACTCAATAGTTGGTTCAATAGTTAGTTAATTTAGGGGTTCAATTAAAGGTTCAACAGTTTGTTCATTGTCTTCTTGATCAGTATTTGATGAATTTCGATCTAGATTATCAGATTTTGAGTTAATTTCTTCATCAAATATTAGATTTGTTGTTTCTTCAATTTTCTTAGTTTGTTTATTGTAAACCCTATAGGCTCTACTTGTCATTGAATATCCTAAGAAGATGCCTGGGGTTGACTTAGACTGGAATTTACCTAGACAGTCCTTGGTGTTTAGGATATGGACTTTGCACCCAAAGACCCTTAGGTAATGTAGGTTTGGAAGTCTATGATAGTATAATTCATAGGGTGTCTTATTGTGTCGTTTGTTAATTAGGACCCTATTTTGGATGTAGCAAGCCGTACTAATTGCTTCTGCCCAAAATTGGTTAGCTAGATTGAATTCATTAAGCATAGCCCTAGTGGCTTCCTGTAGGGTTCTATTTTTCCGTTCAACTATCCCATTGTGCTGGGGGGTTCTAGGACATGAAAATTTGTGTATATACCCGTTTATCTTACAAAATTCCTCGAATCGTTGATTTTCAAATTCTCCCCCGTGATCACTCCTAAGTCTTTTGATTTTGGTATTGTTTTGATTTTCAATTAACTTACAAAAATTACTAAATAGGTTTAGGGTTTCATCTTTGGTCTTAGAAACCTAACCCAGGTAAACCTAGAGTAATCATCAACAATTACTAAGCAGTACCGGTTTCTGCTTAGTGACTTGGCTCCATGTGAATCAAATAGGTCAAGGTGCAGGAGCTCAAGTGTGGTTTGAGTTAGATCTGATTGAATTAGTTTATGATTAGACCTGGTTTGTTTTCCTTGATTGCATGATTCACATATTAAGTTTTCATGGTTCTTAATTTTAGGTATACCTTTAACTAGGCCAAGTTGGGTAATTTTTGAAATTAATCTCAGATTAGTGTGACCTAATCTCCTATGCCAGAGGTTTGATTCTTCTAACTGAGTTAACATGCATTTAGGTACTAAGGGTAGGTTTATAGTGTAGACATTATTTTTCCTAGAGCCCTTAAGCATGATTTTTGAGTCTTGTAAGTTTCTAATCAGGCAGTTAGAGTTGGTGAAGGTAACTACATAGCCAGTATATCACATAATTGACTTATGCTAAGCAGGTTAAATTTAAAATCTTCAACTAAAAGGACCTTTTTAATAACAAAGTCAGATTTAAGCTCAATGTTACCTGATCCAATCACCTTGAGTGTAGCATTGTTGCCAAATGCTACTGAGCCTAGGTTCTTGAACTTGATTTTGGTGAATTTCAATTTATCCCAGTCATGTGTCTGGAGCACCCGCTATCCAACATCCATTGGTCCAAATCTTTATGTTCCTACACTTGGTTTTGAATTTATTTTGAAAAGGAGTGTTTGAATCTACAATTAACTGAAAATTTGTGTTAGATTCGAATTTGACAAAGAATAATTTGAATTTGAATTTCAAAAATTGGCTTCCAGGTCTTGGCGAGGCACTAGGCCTTCTTTGGTCGTAGCCTTATTGGATTATCAACCTTTTCCTTGACAAAACCTTTTAATGAAATTTCATTTTCAAAGTTACTTTTTGAAAAATTATGGTCTAACTAGTTTGAGTCTTGGATCGGTAGCTTCGGCTAGTTCCACCAGTCTAAAGAGACCAAGTAGTGTATACTTGACCTTATTAGAAGAGGTTTCCCTAACGTACTATCATCTCACCGCCACCCAATACTATGCCGTTCAAATTTCGGTTAATTGGTTTAGTCCTTAATCTAACCATTCCTAAGTCTAAACTTGGTAAATTGCAGAAAATAAATAGACAAGCAATCATGCAATTTAAACAAGAAAAGAAATTCATTTAATTATGAAAATTATTTTTAATTTGGCTCCCCCTGGACTAAAGCCACGATAATGGTTCGGCAAGATGTGAATCTTGTCCTTGGGGATCCAATACTGATTTGATCCAGTTTAATTGTTCAGTCGCAGTTTGGGTACCCATGCCTGAACTTTAGGTCTAGACTGATTCAGTACAGCATAGTATGACCTTTGTCTCACCTTGGTGCGATAGCCAAACCCGGATCGATTTAGAACCGACTTCTGCTTTCCAAGGATCATGTCAAGACCCTTGGAACCAGAAGTGAATCGTTCTAATGCTGCTCTAAGGTCATTGACTTGAGTTTTCATGGAGGAGTTCTCTTCCTCAAGTTTTTCAACTTGAGTAGAGGTTCCTTCTTGAGCCTTCTCAGTTAAGGATCTAGAGTCAACTCCCTCTTTTAGGAATTTTACTTCTTGTCTTAGGGATTCGACTCGGATTTTGGCTTTCGCCAAATCGTGAGAAAGGTAAGCAATTGTAACGACCAGGAAAATCTTCTCAATATTTTCTTTAAAATATTGATCATGTCTAAATAGTTTTTGAAGGAGCCTAGAGATACTAGTACGAACCTTAGTCTAGTTGTCCATAATTTTCCCATTTAAATTGAGAAGCTAAGTACTAATGGGCTTTTCTAGTACCATGGTTATTAGTGGATTTTAGGTAAAATTTAATATAAATATAAATGTGTTTTAATTAGGAATATTAGCATGATCATGGGTGAATTTTAGGGGAATTTTACGGAAATAAGGAAAAATAAAAATGAAAATAAAATAAAAATAAAAAAAATAAAGTGCATGCACCAAGGATTGAACCTTGGACCTATGGTACCACCATGCATGTACTAACCAATTCACCTAGCAAGGGAGTGCTAGTAGAGGATGAAGTGGATTTTGGTTAAGGTTTAGGGAAAAGGAAGAGTCATCAAGGGAAGAGACACCATGACTCTTCACTTGCCCTCCTTAATGTGGTATAAAGGCAATGAGAGAGGTGGTATGGAGTTACATTTTCCCTTCTCTTCTTCCACCAAAGTCATTTCTTCCTCCTTCCTTCTTGCTCTAGCCGAAACCCACAAGGATTCTCCCCTTAGGAAAAATTTCACCAAGGACTCCATCTTGAAGACTCAAGGCTCTCTACTAGGCTACAAGGGCTAAGGAGAAGTTTAGAGTCAAGAAGGTTCTTTCTATCTTTCTATTCAAGGATTATATCCAAGATAAGGGAAGGTAAGACCCCCTCACCTGTGGTATGATAGCTTCCAAGTTGTTTTTCATGATCTAAGTTCTTATTGGCATGCTATGTTGAGAAATCCATGTTTAGGGCTTGTGAGGGTTTCGGCCAAGCAAGATTTTGAGGTTAAAATCATATTGAAAACCCCTATTATGTTTCCTAATGTTTATTCATGATAAGTTAAGCATAAAAGTATGATTTTGGAAGTTTTTGTAGCACCCTAAAAACCCCCTAGGGTTTCGGCCACATCAAGGTTAAAGGGCTAGGTGTAAACTCCAACCTTTCAAGCATGATTAGTATGGTTCCTATGATATCTTATGGGTAATAATGGTGATTTATATGAATTTTTCTATGGGCTTATTACCCTTCTAGGGTTTCGGCCAACACATGGTTTGGGCCTAGGACTTAGGGTTAAATCCAATCAAGGGCTCAAATGGTTTTCTATGGCATAATAGGTAGTGTATTGGATGTTAATCATGACCTATGTGAATTTCTCCATGGACCCATGGTCCTTTAGGGTTTCGGCCAAGTCCCTTATCTAGGGCTTGGATTGGATTAAGGTTTCAAGGATGCATGTTTATAAGTTACCATGATGTTAGTACATAGTTAAGCACGATGTAAGGATCTTTATATTACAAAAATCTTAGCTTGTGTGTTATGTAACATGACCTTGTATGTTAGGTTCTATATTATGCCTTAACTCATGAATATTTACCATGAACATTTGTAATTGATGTAGGGGTATGTTATGATAAATAGAATGATGCATGTAGAAGGTTAAATACTTATAATAGATGTATGTGTATGAAGGTCTATGCATGTTTTATGATGAATGCCATGAACCTAAGTAGTATGCATCATGTTTATATGTAGCTTACTCATGCATGCTCTATGATGGATACTAGGATTATGTATGCTAGATGAAATGTATCATGTACGAAATGCACGTTTATCTTATGTACCATGATCATGTAAGCTTATGAACCAAGATAATGTTTATGCCTGGAGGCATGATTATGTAAGTATGTCATGTTTTTATGTATAAGAGAAGATGGATGATGATGATGTTATGCCTTAAGTATGAATGATAAGTATGAATGATGAAGGCATAACGATGTTATGAAATAAGTATGAATGATGAAATGCCAAGCATGTTTACGTCATGCTTCATGTAACAAGATTATGTTTATGTCCTAAGATATGTCAAGTATGAATGATGAAGCATGCATAGTTATTTTACTTTATGAATGGGCTTGTACCGGACCGAAGTATGGGTCCAAGGGATGGGGACCTTAAGAATGCCTCGGTTCTGGACTACTGAAGCTGTCCACGGTTCTGGGACTAC
>JAGFNQ010007153.1:42752-83125 GCA_024364735.1 Boesenbergia rotunda | reverse complement strand
GCGTCTGGGTTTGTGAGTACCCGACCCAAATTACTGTTAGTCAATACAGTAATTGGGTGAGATAAGAAATACGGTCTGAGTCGCCGGGCGGCTAAGAACAGAATGTAGCCCAATTTTTCGAGTGTCGTGTACCGACACTCGGCTCCTTTAAATAAGTGGGCAAAGAAGTACACCGGCCTTTGCTCAGTTTTTCCTTGCCGGGCCAACACCATGCTGCCCGAGTCGGAGGAAGCTGCCAAGTATACATATAAATTCTCATTCGGCTCCGGTCGGGCGAGTGTCGGTAGCTCAGACAGATAAGTTTTCAGCTCCTCGAAGGCCTTGTCACATTCTTCGTCCCACTGAAATTTGGTGGCCCGACGTAATGTCTTGAAGAATGGCAGACCCCGTTCGGCTGATCGGGAAATGAACCTGGATAGTGCGGTTATCCGCTCGGTCAGCCGCTGAGCTTCCTTGAGATTTCGAGGGGCCGGCATCTCTAGAATGGCCTTTACTTTGCCAGGATTCGCTTCGATTCCCCGCTCGGTGACTATATATCCGAGGAACTTCCCGCTTCGAGCTCCGAATAAACATTTGGCCGGATTAAGCTTCAAGCCAAACCGCCGCAGAGTTTGGCAAGTTTCTTCAATGTCGGGGATCAGTTCTTCCGCTCGGGCAGTCTTGATCAGAATATCGTCGACGTATACTTCGACGTTACGCCCCATTTGCGACCGGAACACCTTGTTCATCATTCTTTGGTAGGTGGCGCCCGCATTCTTGAGGCCGAACGGCATGACGGTGTAGCAGTAGGTGCCGTCAGCCGTGACAAAGCTAACCTTCTCCTGGTCGGCAGCAGCCAGTGGGACTTGGTGGTATCCCTGGTACGCATCCAGCATCGATATGAACTCACTGCCGGCCGTCGAGTCCACCATTTGATCGATCCGTGGGAGGGGGTAGCAATCTTTTGGGCATGCACGATTGAGGTCTCTGAAATCAATGCATACCCGCCACTTGTCGTTGGGTTTGGACACCAGCACCACATTCGCCAGCCAGGCCGGGAACTGAACTTCCCGGATGTGTCCTGCTTCCAGCAGTCTTTCTACTTCCGCCCGGATGACTTGATTCTGCGCGGCGTTGCGATCCCTTTTCCGTTGCTTTACCGGCCGCGCGCCCGGGTAAACATGGAGCTGGTGTTCTACGACTTCCGGTCGGACCCCCTTCAAATCTTTCGCCGACCAGGCGAATACGTCTTGATTTCGCGCGAGGGAGTCGATTAGGGATTGCTTCAGCTCCTCCGGAAGTCCTGCAACAATTTGTATCTTGGTATCTTCCCTACCGGGCAAAAGTTGTACCTCCTCTTTGTCCTCCCGCAATTCTTCCCAAGGGGAGGCTTGCACCATGTTGCAGCCGCTACCTGTCCGCCTTGCCTTTTGTCCTCCCGAGCGGACATCATCAGCATAGCAGCGCCGAGCCACGGTCTGATTGCCCTTTACCTCGCCGACTTTGTCGCCGACCGGAAACTTCACCTTGAGGTAGTAGGTGGAGACTACCGCTTTAAACTCGTTGAGAGCCGGTCGACCGAGAATAGCGTTGTAGGCAGCTGGGGCATCCACAATCAGAAATGTGGTCCATCGTGTTCTCTTGAGCGGCTCCTCTCCAAGTGAGACGGCCAGCCGTATCTGTCCGATCGGCTGTACTTCGTTCCCCGTAAATCCGAACAGGGGAGTAGCCACCAACTCTAGCTGCGATAATTCAATTTGCAGTTGATCGAAAGCTCGTTTATATAAAATGTTTACCGAGCTGCCGGTGTCCACAATGGTGCGGTGGACTTCGTAGTTGGCGATGACAGCTGTGATGACCAGCGGATCATCGTGCGGCACCTCCAATCCTTGCAAATCCTGTGGCCCCCAGCTGATTTGGGGCCCTTGAGCTTGAGAGGTGCTGACTCCGACTTGGTGAATTTCCAGTCGGCGCACCTGCGTCTTTCTGGCTCGGTTGGAGTCGCCGCCGGTCGGACCGCCGGAAATCACGTTGACGCCTCCTCGGACGGCGTTCTGGTGATTAGCTTGATCTTCATCAAGTTCCTCCACCTCTTCCTGCTCGGGCCGAGGAAACAATTGCCGGGCGGCGGGGGCATCCCGCCTTTATCCTTGTTGGGCTGTGGCCCCCTGACCACGCCCGCGTCCCTGCGGGGTTTGTCGTCCTTGACCTCTGCCGAGTGGGGTCCGAGCTCTGCCGCCTGCTCGGCAGTCCTCAGTGTTGTGCGTATTACACTGGTGGAACGCACAATACGGTGCCCATCTGTTGGGCCAATTCCCCTGTGCCACCTGCACTTGCTGGGGTCTCATTCCGGGCCGATCGGCCGGTCGGGGACTGCGAATCGGTCCTCCTGGCGATCTGTTGTGTTGAGGTGCAGGCGGTGGGCTAACTATCGCTTCCTTCCTCCGGGCGGCTTGTGCTTCCTCCACATTGATATACTTAACAGCCTTCCCGAGCAGGCTGTCGAAATCCTTCGGTGGTTTCCTGATCAGGGATCGGAAGAAATCACCCTCTTGGAGCCCTTGTGAGAAGGCGGTGACCAGTACTTCAGAGGTGGTATTGGGCACCTCTATAGCTACTCCATTGAACCTCTGGATGTAGGCCCGGAGTGATTCTTTCGGACCTTGCTTCAGAGCGAACAAATTGAGGCTGGTCTTATGGTGCCTCCGACTGCTTGCAAAATGTTGCAGAAACAGCCGCTTTACCTCTGCGAAACTCCCAACTGATCCTCCCGGGAGTCCGCCGAACCATCGTTGAGCCTGTCCAGAGAGGGTTGTCAGGAAAGCGCGGCATTTGACGCCCTCCGGGTATTGGTGCAACTGGGCGGCACTTTCAAATTTCATGACGTGCTCCTCGGGGTCACTGGCCCCCGAGTACTCCGGCATGGTGAAGAATCGTAGATGCTTGGGAACGGGATCCCCAAGAATTTGAGAGGAGAAAGGGCTGTGAGTCGGATAGGCCGCGGCGGGGTCGGCTAGCCCTTTTCCTTTATCCAGGCGCGCCTGATGCGCCAAGCTGGACGCTGAAGCTTCGGTCGGGGCTGAGTAGGCCTCGTTCCGGAAAAGTGCTCGGGGCAAATTAGGAACGAAGGGGTCGGGCTGAGCAGCCATACCTTCGGAATTTCCCCGTATAGAGGGCCCAGGGGGCCGGGCCCCTTGACTACCGGTTGGCGGATGCGATTGTTGTGCCTTCTGTGTCCGGACAGCCATCAGCATTTCATATTCTTCTGGCGAAAGAGTAACCGTCAGTGGATTGGGGTTTTCCATTCTTCGCTCTCGATCAGGCAGAAGACCCTCCTTCTAGCGCCAAATTTGATCCTGTCGCCGAGCGTAGTGGAGCCGCAACCGGATGACGGTGTAGCGATGAGTGACGTGGATGCCGACGGGACGTCCTCGCGCAGAATGACAGCGTCGTGGGGGGTGTCCTCCGACCGAGTGGAAGTGGATGTCGCCTGGTGCAGGGCCAATCGACTGGAGGTGAACCTGCTGAGGAAGATGACCGTTAGCAACCCAGCCGGGACGTCCCGGCAAGGCACTCCGACGGTCAAGTCAGTACTCCGAGGAATAGTAGAAATAATGGAGCACTGGAAAAATGAGAGGCTTCGCGCGTGTATGCGTACCTGATAATGAGGATGGGAGTGGCTTATATAGCCGGGGAAAAGGACCAAGCATGGCCTGTGTCAGGATTCTCTGACAGGGTCAGAAGATATGGTATGGTCTGTCGATTTGAGTATGGCCTGTGTCAGGATCCTCTGACAGGGTCATAGGATATGGTATGGTCATGTCGATTATAACCATCCTTCTTTGTCGTATACTATTTGTCTTGTGTGAGGACAAAGACAGGTTTCTGTAAGTCGGCGCCTGTCAGAGAGTGTCAGTTCGTATGAGTGGTGACGACCTGTTATCTGCAGCTGGTGCAAGTGTATTTTGTCTTTATCCCAGGGTGATTCCGCGAGAGTGCCCGAGTGGACATCAGGACGGCACGCCCGGACGGATATCAAGCATGGGCACAAAGGATGGTCGGGCGGATGCACTCGGCCGAAGGAGGCGTGTAAGCCTTAATGTGGTCGGCCGGGTTTGACCGGCCGGATGAACCGCTATATTTATTCTAACCGACCGCCTTGAGTCCGGTCGGCCGGCGAAGCCCCTGGGTCCGGTCAGGACGTTTGTCGAGCTGGCTGTCCGTACAATGACGTGGACCTTGAAGCTGGCCAGGTCGTGTGCCACACACTCTGCCCGTATGGTGCCAAATATAGGGCAGGATCAATGACGATATTAACTTTGCTAAGATTTGATTCTCAATAAAATGAATTGGAGTATAATTTTTAAGTAAACAAGCGATTTATGAGAGATAGTCTAATTCGTATAAAATAAAGTGCCTTTGCTAAGATTTGATTCTCAATAAAATGAAATTGGAGTATAATTTTTAAGTAAACAAGCAATTTATGAGAGATAGGCTAATTCGTATAAAAAATAGTGCCTTTGCTAGGATTTGATTTTTAATAAAATGAATCGGAGTATAATTTTTAAGTAAACAAGCGATTTATGAGAGATAGTCTAATTCGTATATAAAAAAGTGCCATTTGTAAATGGATAAAATGCAAATGAATCTTTGACAGTGACAAAAGGCGATTCGCTTATCCCAATCAATTCATCTCAGGATCAACACGGAGGAGGTAAATCATGGCGGCTACTAATCCGGATGCTATGGCTAGTGAGTGGCGAGGGCAAACACACTGGCTTTGCCAGATTTTGACACCCAGACTGTAAGTAGGAGCTCTAGAGCCAATTATATGATGATTAACTAGGGACCTTTTGTATTATATTCTATCATTAATAAAGACATGATTGGTTATTATACTTATTTTATATTTGTGCCAAATAACTAAGTATAATAATGTCCTTGGGTAGTAAATTCTTATCTATATCATATCGATTGGTTGAATCGATAGTGAGATGATGTAGAGAATACTACACTAAATCATTGCTAGTCAAACATTAATATTCAAGGACAATATTAATTTATGGAGACTAGCATTTAGGTCAATTAATGACTTGAGCTTACAAGTCATATGGATATATGATATCAAGTTGACACATGAGTATACATTAGAGAATGTGTATTGAATGCCATTAGAAAGTTTCATTGATTATCATGAGTGTTATAAATTTTCTCATGTGACTATTAGTATGAATAGTCCTTAGACCTTAAATCACTACGTTCCCTACATAAGGAGTTATGTACTTTGGTATCGTCAAACGTCACCCATAATAGGGTGAACTATAAAGATGATCACTGGGTATGTAATGAATTATGCGGAGCGATATGAGTGATATAGATGGGATCTATCCCTCCTATATGACGGGTGTGATATCTGTGGACCCTTTGATCGAGTAGGACTACTAAAACACATGACCATGCTCAAATAAGTCAATATGAGATATTGAGCTTATTTGTTTAAGTGAGTCTACTCGGGGATCAAGAAACACAAAGATTTATCGAGGATGAAATGGTCTATGCCTCATTGATCAATCTAGATATCAAGGATAGAAGGACAAAGTCATATATTGTCATAGTCACGGAGGTTAAGCCGGATCTCGACTTTCTCGCCACTTGGGTAGCAATGATTCATTGCTAGATGTCGTTCATTGTTTATGTGTCTAAAGCGGTTTAGACACATTGCCAACGTTACAAGAACCTATTGGGTCACACACTAAGGACACGATGCTTTGGAGATTAATTGATCTTAGTTTGACTAAGATTTGATCTGAATTGGATTAATTGAGTTAGACTCAAGTGAATCCAATTGGATTATGGGATTGAGATCTAATTTGAGTTTGACTCATTTAGATTAAACTCAACCACATTTGAATGAGATATTAATTCATTAAAATATTTAATAAATTAATAATAGAGGAAGATAAAAATTTCTATGAAGAAAAGTTGAAGAGTCATATGAGAAAATGTGCTCTAATTGGGTTTTTATTGACATCAATGGAGGGAAGCAAAAGGGATAAAAACTCTTCATATTCACGGGATGAGTATAAAAGAGTTTTTCTTTTCATTGGATAGATAACTTGTCAATTTTCTTACCCTTCCTTCTCTTGGCCGAAATCTCTCTTCTCCCTCTCGTTCTTGCTTTGTGAATCTCCTCTTGTGGCTAGCACCACAATGGCGATTCTTCTCCGAAGCTTGAGAGATTGTGTTCATGTGGATATGCATAGAGGTATGAACACTTAAACGTGCAAGAGATCTGGCATAGCTCAGACAAGCTGGATAAGCGAAGGGCACGCGCCAAAGGTATACCTATATGATAGGAATTTGTAAATTAACTTTGTATGAGTTTTCTTTCGCATTAATCGCTCATGGGATTTATGATTTTCGCTGTGATTTTTTATTGTTTTTACCTATAGATCCCTACACAGATCCTCATATATAGTGGCAATACTCATGCATTAACCATCAGTCCATCATGCGGGGACGCAAATGAATTTTTGAGAATTAATATATTTTTGTATATAGAATGCAATTATTGTATCTATCCATTTACAAATGTTTGAATTTCTACTAAAATTAAGAAATTTTCATATGGTTAATTTATGATAATATTTTAATAAAATTTGTTTTTTTAATGTCTATAATTCTTTTAAATTGTAACAAGTAGGGGTGAACAAAAATTCGGTTAAACCGAATTAACCGAACCGAATTAACCAAATTTTGAAATTCGGTTCGGTTAATTCGGTTTTCGATTTTTTTTATAATTCGGTTCGGTTTTTCGGTTAAATCGGTTCGGTTTCGGTTTTGAGTTTTGTAATTCGGTTAAACCGAATAAATCGAATAAACCGAATAAAAATATTAATTTAATTATTTTTATTTAAAAATATAATTAATTAAATAAAATATGGTTATTTTAATTAAAAATTTGAATTAAATTTAAAATTTCGGGTAATTCGGTTAATTCGGTCGAAAACTGAATTAATCGAAATTTTTTCGGTTCGGTTTTCTCGGGTTTTATCGAGAAATTCGGTCGGTTCAGTTTTTTTAAAAAAAATCGGTTTATTCGGTTTTCGATTTATTCGGTTCGGTTCGGTTCGATTTTAACCGAATACTCAAATAGATTGAAATGTTTAATAGAAAATAAATAAATCTATTTTTTTTTGTCTAATTGAATGGATACAATTTTCATATAAAAATCGAACAAATGAAATTAATAAAATATCAGTTAAATCAATTAATTGAAATTGAAGATTATTATTAATTAGGACTTGAAAGATAGTCACGAATTACGAAATTGAAGATTTTAACTCTGAATTCAATTCGAACATAGCCGTATCCATTTAATTAAATTTACGTTTTTAATGATTAGACCTCTAATATGTATATTGAGTCTAGTAGAGATGATAATTTTTTTTAAGAATTCGATGAAAAATTTGATATCTGACTCCAATGAAAAAGAATATGGAGAGACTATCGATATTTGATATCCGACCTAAATATCCGATTAAATAAAAAAAATATATACATTAACATTTTTTTTCAAATTCCATTAATAATTTATGTCGATATTAGAAATAAATTATATAGATGTTTAATCTATTTTTAATATTATAGATATATATGTTTTTAAATATGATATTAATTTTTTTTGAATGATATAGTTGGTTGAAAGAAAAAAAAATAATTAATATATAATATATTCAATTTTTAATGAATATAAATATTTAAATGAATATCTAATATTCGATAAATATAAATATAAAAAATATAGAATACGATCCTAGTTTAATCCATTACTATTTCTAAACGTGAGAAAGCGGACTATTGGATAGAGTGTCTTGAGATGAAAATCGACTCTAAAAATGTAGGGTCTATTGCTATAATTTTTTAATATGTTTTAAGTAAATTCTAAAGATGACTTTGTCTAAACAAATAATTAAAAAGGGAGACTCATTTGTAATTTTATATATTTTTTAAATTAAATGTTAACAAAATAATAATATGAAAAAAATTAATTAAAAGAATTTAATTATAAATTCTTAAATATTATATTTTTGCTTAAATGTCCCAAAGAGCAAAATTACCTCTTCTCTTTCTCCGGCATTGATGTTTTTTTATTTTTATCTTCCTAAATTTAAAAATCGCTAAATATAAATTTAATTTGTATATTTTATTAATGAAATTATATTTATATTATAAATTTTATTATTTTTTACATAAATATAAATGGTTTTTTTTTTCTGTCGGACCTCTAAAATGTAAGGTAGATCTTGCTTTTGATTTATCTTATGATTTGATCCCGGGTCAGTTTGTGTGTAGCCTTATCCGATAGCCTGGCGCCCAATCAGAAAGAAGATGGTTAATGGGTTGAAAGAGTCCGTTAGGTAGGGGGCAAGCGGGCTCAGGTCCCCGGGCTCCTGCGTTGAGGCCCACATATTTTAGTATCAGTCCGATCCCGGGTCAGATGGTCATGCTCTAAGACTCATCCAAGTTTGGCTCCCTGCCGAAGCGTGGTGGCTCACGCTCCGGGGGTAAGCCCGAGCCGGAGGAGGCGTTACTCAGTGCCCCAGTCGGCACCCTCATAGGTTCTTAGCCGATCTCGTTACTCAGTGCCCCAGTCGGCACCCTTATAGGCTCTTAGCCGGTCTCGTTACTCAGTGCCCCAGTCGGCACCCGCGGAGGCCCTCAGCCGGCCTCGCTGCCCAGTGCCCCAGTCAGCACAATCACTCACTGACACCAGGTTACCAGAGGTTGTACGGGGTCGGCGCAGGACTAGAGCCATCCTGGTCCCGACGGCGAATATCTCGCCAAGGATTTGATCTTCTTGCCATATCCTGTCCCCCCGTACCTCGACCACATGCCCTGATGTCAGGCCGAGCGGCGTCCAACGACGCCAACCCTTAAGTTGATAGTACCCCTTTCCTTAATACAGCATGTGTCACTTTATCCTGCCACCTCTGGACATGCATTACCGTGTCCTCGCTATATGACAGCAGATGGCAGGCGGGACAGGAGCTGTCAGCTTCCCCGGCTATATAAACATCCTCACTCCGCATTTCCCAGGTACGCGCGATAGTGCAATTCCATACTGTTCTATTGCTTTCCATCCCCACTGTCGTGTACTGACTTGACCGTCGGAGTCTCTGGCCTGGGACTTTTCCCGGCGGATTCTAATGGTCTTTGTCTTGTAGGTCAGGGGCAACCCGGTTCGTTAAGCCACCTCAGCGACCTCGCTCTCCCCGGAGGCTCACTCAGTTGTAAGGATCTCCGACTCACTTCACGACAGGGTCATGATTATTTAGAAATTTTTGCAGAGTTGAATTAGTTGTTTCAAAATTAATCGATTTGAAGAGTTTTTTTTTAACTAAACTCTTTAAACTTTAGGATTAGCCTTGTCTTTGGTTTATCTTTTTGATTATTCAGAAATTTGTGTGGAGTTAAATTAATCATATCAAAATTTAAAATTTAGGATTAGTCTTACTTTTGATTTATTTTTTTGATTATTAAGAAACTTTTGTAAAGTCAAATTAATTATTATAAAATTAGTCGATTTGAAAAATACGATAGATAATGTCAATTTAAAAAAATAAAATATTGTTTCTATAATAAATGAAAGAGACACTTAATTCCATTACAAATTAAGATTGTTTTTTGTCAAGAATTTTTATAATTAAGAAAAGATTTTTTATTTTTTTAAAAAATGAAATGCATAAAATTGTAACCTAAACTAAATAATTTTATATTAAAAATACATGCTCATTAGTTGGTGGGGTTCTAATGTGTCGGTAAGAGAGTAACAATTCAGATCAGATGAAACGAATAATTGGAATATTAAATATAGCATTCCATATTAATTAATTAATATTTTCATTAATAAACATAATTATAATTTTATATTGATAATTATTTTTTTCAGTTTTATCTTTTACTACCTAAAAATATTTTCTTTTGTTTTTAATATATTTTCCATTTTTTTTATCAATTTGGGACTCTAAAGTTGAGTCTTTAATAATTGAGCACCACGGCATACTTTTTGTGTTTTTTGCAGAAAGACAAAATGTGAAAAGTTAGTGGATTTAAAGGAATAAATGCTGCAAGCAAGTTGGAACCCATTTATTATCAAAAAGTTCCATTTGTTTGACATACTATAAATACTATTTAAGATTAATTGCATTTTGATCCATATTTTTTTAAGTATGTTTTTTCTTTTATTCTTTTAAGTGTCATCTAATTTGCTTGACCATTTCCAATTACAAATACCATATTTGATATAGTTTTCATATAATTTCAATATTAAATACTATTTCAACTCAAATCCACACGTATCATATCACATTAAAAAAGAATATTTATTATAATATTCATATTTTCTTATTCATAATTTAATTATCAACATATATTTTAATTTATTAATATTTTTATGATAATTAATATATTTAAAATTAATACATAATTTAAAATAAATTTTTTAATAAATTAAATCTGTATAACTAGGCATAATAAAATTAAAATTTACTATTAAAATTTTATAATAAATAATTAATATTACTGTAAATAACGAGAATAAAAATAATTATTATTATAAATTAATTTTTATTTAAGATATTTAATAATATATATTATAATTGATTTTATTAATTATATAATATAATAAGATTTTTAAAAATTAAAAAAAACTTAAAAAATTCTCTCACCAAATTTGATGTATGCATTGGAGTAAAATGATATCAATTGTACACCAAATATAATATTTTGGTGATGGATTGGAGATGCCCTCAAAATGTCTTTTTGATTCAAATCTCCTTGTCCTTTGGTACTTTAAGCTTTATCTTAATTTGGGGCGGCAAAAGATGATTCTTTCATTTTAGTGCCCCCATCAATCCGTCCTATGATTAATATGAAAGATAAATTACAGAGGTGGACATACTAACTTTATCATATTTTGACTTTTAAATTTCAAGATGATAATATTCACGTCTTAATCATAAATTGATGCTGGAGGGAATCCAAAATAATATTCAAATTTATATATTTAAGGTTTTTTTAATTGGTTATATATTTTTGTTTAGTTTGTTCCTAAATCTTAGGAACTAAGTTTTGTTGGTTAAATTTGTTTCTAAATTTTAGGGGACTAAGTCTGGTTAGTTTAGAGTTTTTTTAGAGATATGAGTGCTATATAAACTCATGCTTAGATGATGTTAAAGACAAGTTTTTAGATATTGAATCAATTTGCTTCGCTTAAGTCACGTTATGGCTATATCTCTATTTTTCTCTTCTCGCTCTTGTTTTTCTCAATAAGGTTTAAGCCCAATTTTGGCTACTCCTTATCTCGTTATTACTTTCTTATTCTTTTCTCGTAAATCCCTCTGAAACTTCTCACCCCAGAATAATCTATATTTTACCCGGCGTCAGTTGGTATCAGAACTCATTAAGATCCAATGGAGGGTCATCGTGGACGCGGTCGTGGTCGCAACAGGCAGGTTCCGACTGAAGAAGCCCAGCACCGTGATCGTAGTATCCAAGATATAATGATTATTGAAGATTTACAGAAGCAAGTTGCGGAATTAACCCAGCGTTTGGCAGCGCGGGATCTGGAAGATCGTGAGATCTCTGATGGTAAATCTAAGTCTCCTTTCGAAAACTCGTATCATCGTCGTGCTACATATCGGGAACACCATGGTCGAGAGGAACGATTTGGGGACTTTGGTTTCCGAGTGGATATTCCTGATTTTTTTTGGCACATTACAAGTGGAAGGCTTCGTTGATTGGATCAACGAAGTAGAGAGTACTTTTGAATACAAAGAAGAACCTGATCATATCAAAGTAAAGTTGGTCGTTATCAAGTTAAAAGGTCGAGCTTCAGCATGGTGGGAGCAACTTCGACGATCACGAGAGAGACAAGGTAAATCCAAAATCACTGATTGGGAGAAACTAATGAGAACACAATTTCTTCCCTTCGGCTACACCCAAACATTGTATCAACGACTCCATACCTACCTTGAGACAAGGAGCTAGAACCATTGACGACTATACAGAGGAATTCTTGTTGGAGCAATCGGCCCTAGGATGGTCCGGAGTGACCATGGGTTTTGATGTTTGGGCAAAGGGTTTAAGTTAGGTTTACCCTGTGTATTTGATATGTGTATGTTGAGTGTACAGGATTGTACAGGTACACATATGAACTTGACTGGACGGCCTCAGTACGGTGAAGGATGGCATGGAGGCCGGCTGGAGGTTGGCGTGCGCATCTGAGGGACCGTGGAGTGCAGGTACGATGAGCTGATGGGTGCGGACTTCGAGGCGTACGTGAAGGGTGGCATGGAGGCAAGCTGGAGGCTTGCGTGCGCATCCGAGAGACGAAGGCCAAAGATGAAGAGGGCGCGAAGGCAACAGTCGAGGCTGCGGAGGAGGAGTCAGTCAAGTCGTGAGGGTACGAGTGCTGTGTGAATGTACTCGGGAAGTCCTAGGGGTCGAGTGCTGAGTGGAATGTACTCGGGGATGCAAAACCCTAGGCTGGTAAGCAGGGCAGTCGACTGGCCCGAAGGCAGTCGACTGCGGGAACTCACAGAAGGATTTTTCCTTCGGATCAGTCGACTGCCACTGGGGCAGTCGACTGGTGCAGTCGACTGACCCTAGGGGCAGTCGACTGGTCATGGCTGGAAACAGCTAAGAATTCGAACGTTGGGTGTAACGGTCGGATTTTAGTAGCACCAGTCGACTGGCATTTGGGCAGTCGACAGGTGGTGTGATTTCCAGCCCGAGTCTATTTAAAGAGGGACTCGTTCGGGCTGGGGTGACTTGACGAAACCTGCTTGGGTAAAGCCGGTTAGTAGTCTACTGTGTTCACAAAGCGTCCAAGGTGTTGTGGTGAGGTTTCTCCACCCACAAGGAGCGACACGTGATAGCCGGAGGTTATCCGGGGAGTGATCCACCGACGGATTGTTGGATTAGTCACCCGGCCGGGGTGGATACCAACTAAATACGGTTTGTTAGCGTTTGTTCTTTGTTGTTAGTTTTATTATCTTGTATTTCCGCTGTGCAAACTAACAACGTAGGTTGAAAGAATCAAAGAAATGCTATTCACCCCCCTCTAGCGGACGTCTTCGATCTTAACAATTGGTATCAGAGCGAAGGACCGCTCTTGATCGGACTAACCGCCGAGGGAGCATACGCTAGAGGAAATGGAAGGTGAAGGTCCACTCGGGGACGAGATCTACACACCACCGGCCTACGACAATGAAGATTTCGGATATTGGAAATCGAGAATGGAGACATGGTTGGGCATGGAATGGGAGTGCTTGATGATGATAAATGAGCCATTCGAAATTCCAAAGGACAAGCACGGCAAGAAGCTTCGTCCTAGATATTGGACTCAAGAGCAACAAGCCTATTCCAAGGCAAACGAAAAGGTAATGAGTATTTTAGTAAATCTTTTGCCTAACAATGTTTTGAGTAATGTAGGGAGTTATAAGAATGCATATGAGTTGTGGAATAAATTGGAAGAAGTGCACAAGAACCTTACAACAACTCAAAGAGTAGAGGAGCCCAAAGGGATGAGTCAAATGGTTCAAGAAGAAGAAAAAGAAGGAGAATTGACCATATCATCAAGTGAAGTGGAAGAGGAAAGTGAGAGGTCATCCACCTCATCTAGAGAAGAGGAGGAGGTCACCACCTCGAGAATTGAGGGGGAGGAAAGATCTTCACTAATGCAAGAACAAGAGGAAGCATCCACCTCTTCCAAGGTTGAAGAAGAAGTCAACCTAGCCTCCACCTCCACCAAAGCCAAATTGAAAGAGCATATCACGTGCTTTGGTTGCAATGAAAAGGGGCACTACAAAGACAAGTGCCCAAAAGGTAAAAGGGAGGTAAAATCTAAACCCATTTCAATTTCGGTTAAATCTAACATGGGGTGTAGGAATAAAGAGGCTCAAGCTAAGAAGAAAGTTAGATGCTTCACATGTGGAGAGCTAGGACACTACCACACAAGATGCCAAATGAGTGGAAAGCTCAAGAAAATGGAGCATCTAAGAAGATGGGAGAAAGAAGAGAGAAGGAAGAAAAGATCACAACATGGAGGGACTACAAGGGTAAGGGAGGTAATTTCTAACCCTAGGTCAATTTGTCATTCAAATCTAAATACCTCCATGAATATTAGAAATAATGCAAATTGTTCATCCATGCATGCTAGATTACATGAAAACTGCCTAATGGTGCATAACTTTGGCTTTAAATATAATGATAGGACTAAGGATAATAAGGTAGATCACCACTCTAGAAGAAGCATGCATCATGATAGGCCTAAGACCTATGTATCCAAGGCTAAAGGCATTAACCCCAAGGAAGGGAAACATATGCCTAGGAAAGTGGATAGGTCTAGGAATGTCCAAGGTGGACATATGGACTCTAGGGTTCAAGGCCTAGAAAGGGAAAATCAAGTCTTGAGGGCAAGACTTGATACATTAGAGAAAACCCTAGAGAGATTCACTATTGGATCTAAGGGTTTGGACATGGTGTTGGGTGGTCTAAAACCCAACAATGATAGATCGGGTCTAGGATACCGATCTAGGGTCTCCCATGCCAAGGAAAAGAGATATGCTAAGGTAGCATATGATTATGGCAAGAAGGGGGAGTGCAAGAATGGCAAGGGAATGCCATCAAAAGGAAAGGAAAAGGTCTTAACTAAGGACAAGGGGTCCAAGGTTAAGAGGGTTGAGTTCGTAGGCCAAGAGTCACCGGAGGTTCACCGGTGTGGTTTAGCATTTGTTGAGTCACCTAGGGAGGTGGCTAGGGCTAAGAGCTCAAGGGAGAGCTCTAGAAGCCTTTGGGGTCCATGGTAAATGGATCTCAAAAGTTTCTCCCTTAGGAAATTAAGTGAAATGTACCACAAGGGTTGGGAGACTTGGGTAAGTCCTAATCCTAGATTTTGGCACATCAAAAGGAGAATTTAGGGAGAAAAGGTGAAAAAGGAGCTATATTTCACAAAATTGAGGTTTAATGGTGGAATACCATGTATTTCAGTGGTAGAAAAGAATTATGATCAAGGAGAAGTGAATGCATTGAAGAGAAGTGAGAATTAGAACTTCTAGGATGAGTTTATTTGATACACTTTGGAAGAAGTAGAGTTTTGTGCCAATCTTGGGATCCGGAGTACATTTATTTGGAAACGTATTTTTCCCAAGTAGATGTTGGCTTCACAAATCTCCCCACAAAATTTCAGATTTTTTGGAAATTTGTAGAATTTCTACGACATTTCTGAAATTCACCAAAAAGGGCTGAAATTCAGCCACCAGTCGACTGTCTCAGATACCAGTCGACTGGTGGCAGGCGACTGGGGGTCGACTGGGAGGTCGACCGGGATCTCTGTACGCAAGAAAAACTGAAGGGCAGTCGACTGGAAATACCCCAGTCGACTGGAGCCAGTCGACTGGGACCATCCCAGTCGACTGGGCTGGCGATTTCCTATATAAAGGGGCAGTCGACTGATCTGTGGGCTGAAATATGAAAATGGCTATTGGATGATAGAATATGATCCTTGATTATGCTGAGGAGAGCCTCATGGGTTAATGGTGGTTCTACTAAATGAGGTCATATGGAAAATTCAAAGAAGTTTTATAAGTTTCTCATGTGTATCTAGGATTTAGAGATAAAAAGGGGGAAACTGTCGTCATATTAAGGGTATGGACAAAGAAATGAATTGAGGGCAACTCCATGTGTCAAATTATGATGGGTAGATTTGACAAACACATGGAATTAGAAACGAATTTGAAAGTTGATACTTAAATCCTTAAGAAACTTAGATGTGTACCAAAAGACAAACACACTTGATATTTCCATGATATTATATTTTTCTAGGATAGGGTATATCCTAGCAAGTGTGCTTGCAAACTTTAGAGTTTTTAGATGATTGTTGAGTTCTTATTGACACTAGGGATAAGGATGCTTGGGGAGCAAGCCTTTAATGGTGTTCAAAGGGAAAATAACTCGGGTGTTAGGTTGGGAAGAACCTAACTTGGTGTTAGGAGGTTAAGTTGGGTAGAACTTAACCCTTTGAAAATGAAAATTAGGAGAAGGCATGGGTTAAGGGGGAGGTTGTCTCCTATTTGCCTTAATTTTCATAAGAAAATTTTTGGGTTTTGTACCAAACTTGGGAATGGAGATAGATACATGGTGAAATATATTTTTCCCAAGTAGGTATGGGTACCACAAAGTTCTCCACAAAATTTCAGATTTTTTGGAGATTTGTGGAATTTCTGGCGCGTTTCTGAAATTCGGCCAGAAAACTAATTATCAGAGTATCAGTCGACTGCCCTGATCAGGGCTGGTGTGGGTATCCAGCAGCTGACTTGGGTCCGAGTGATTAAAAACAAGTGTATGGGGGGTTAGTACACATTGTTTAGGACCATTAGGGATTAAAAGAACCGATAATTGGGATATTATTGGGGTCTTTTTGATGTATGGCAAAGGGGGAGAGATGTTGGGTTTAAGTGGGAAACCAAACTTACCTTTGCATGAAACCCTAGGTTTAGGGGGAATTGAGATTAAGGGGGAGCATGGTTGCTCCCTTCTTGGCGTAAGGGGAACCTTGGACAGGTTCTTAAAAAGCCTTTGTAAGTCCAATGCAGGGGGAGCTTGGGAGAAGTTTTAAAAAGCCCGATTTGGTTGGAAATTCCTAGCTTGGAGGGCTAGGTGTAAAATTCCTAACTCGGAGGGTTAGGTGTAGGATGCCTTGGGATAGGATCCATTTTTGCATGGCATATGCATTTATTTTAGCATGGTATTTGCTATTACTACTATCTTGCTTTCCCTAACTTAAACGAATTGCCAAACATCAAAAAGGGGGAGATTGTTGGAGCAATCGGCCCTAGGATGGTCCGGAGTGACCATGGATTTTGATGTTTGGGCAAAGGGTTTAAGTTAGGTTTACCCTGTGTATTTGATATGTGTATGTTGAGTGTACAGGATTGTACAGGTACACATATGGACTTGACTGGACGGCCTCAGTACGGTGAAGGATGGCATGGAGGCCGGCTGGAGGTTGGCGTGCGCATCTGAGGGACCGTGGAGTGCAGGTACGATGAGCTGATGGGCGCGGACTTCGAGGCGTACGTGAAGGGTGGCATGGAGGCAAGCTGGAGGCTTGCGTGCGCATCCGAGGGACGAAGGCCGAAGATGAAGAGGGCGCGAAGGCAACAGTCGAGGCTGCGGAGGAGGAGTCAGTCGAGTCGTGAGGGTACGAGTGCTGTGTGAATGTACTCGGGAAGTCCTAGGGGTCGAGTGCTGAGTGGAATGTACTCGGGGATGCAAAACCCTAGGCTGGTAGGCAGGGCAGTCGACTGGCCCGAAGGCAGTCGACTGCGGGAACTCACAGAAGGATTTTTCCTTCGGATCAGTCGATTGCCACTGGGGCAGTCGACTGGTGCAGTCGACTGACCCTAGGGGCAGTCGACTGGTCATGGCTGGAAACAGCTAAGAATTCGAACGTTGGGTGTAACGGTCGGATTTTAGTAGCATCAGTCGACTGGCATTTGGGCAGTCGACTGGTGGCGTGATTTCCAGCCCGAGTCTATTTAAAGAGGGACTCGTTCGGGCTGGGGTGACTTGACGAAACCTGCTTGGGTAAAGCCGGTTAGTAGTCTACTGTGTTCACAAAGCGTCCAAGGTGTTGTGGTGAGGTTTCTCCACCCACAAGGAGCGACACGTGATAGCCGGAGGTTATCCGAGGAGTGATCCACCGACGGATTGTTGGATTAGTCACTCGGCCGGGGTGGATACCAACTAAATACGGTTTGTTAGCGTTTGTTCTTTGTTGTTAGTTTTATTATCTTGTATTTCCGCTGTGCAAACTAACAACGTAGGTTGAAAGAATCAAAGAAACGCTATTCACCCCCCTCTAGCGGACGGCATCGATCTTAACAATTCTATCAGCTTATTGCTCGGAATGATTTGTCCGAGACCGAGGAGCAGATGGTAGCGCGATATTTAGGGGGATTACGTCAACCCTTATAAGACACCCTGAGCCTTCACTCGCTCTGGACCATTTCGGAGGCCTATCAGCGAGCCTTGACAGTTGAAAAACAACTAAACCGAAGACCGATGACTAGGAGTGATCAAAACAATCAAGTTGTTTACTCTCAAGAGCCGCGCCCTTCTCAGCAGCCACCACAAGGTAACCCTAAGACCACTATCAAGTGTTTTCACTGTGGTGAACAGGGGCATCGAGCTTCGGAGTGTAAAAGATCCCTAGATCAAAAAAACAAGACTCTGCTAGTTGAGGAAGACATAGAGGATGAACTCGAACAGATTGATGAGCCGATTTATGATGACTATATTGATGACGAGGTTCTTTATGGCGATGGTCATGAGACTCATCGTACGCAAGAGCTTACTATCCCTAAGAAAGAATCTGAAGATGATTGGCTGAGAACCAACATTTTTCACACGACGTGCATGGTTGCAGACAAAGTTTGCAAGATGATCATTGATAGCTGATGACCGTTTCAGTCATGTCACGGTTTCAAATACAATTTAAGTACCGAATTCCTCTAAACTAATGTAGCATAGAGTAACTCGAGTCGTCTCCCAACGAATGTAGTTGGTACATGATAATTCTCATGATCATATTTTATTGCTTTTGGGTTTTGGATATGAACTGGGTTTTGAGTTTGAACGTTAATACTACGAAAAGAAATGACGAAGCAGGTATGAAATCTAGCCTAATTGAGGAAAGACAGTACAGGTAATGAAGTCTAATTTAACCCGACTATAATTGCGGTAAAGAAAAGAACAACTAGAAATTAAGCATCAACAAAACTAAACATGGAACAAAACCTACAGCATTAAAGAAATCTAATCTAACCTAACTTAACTTGACAAGGAAACACAAGGCAACATTAAGGAAGCAATCAAGGAAATAGAGCATTAATGAAACTTAACCTAATCTTACCTAATTGCATACTTAAACGTAAGAAAAACTTGAAACATTCAATTAATAAAACGTACCAAAAATCTAAGCAGAGAAAATGCGAAATTAAACTAAAACATTTGATTAGGGCATTTCATCGAACACATGGTGAGCATGTATAAAGATAAAATGGGTGTATTCCATTCTAAAACATAGAAGATAAAACTTGATACAATCATCAATATTCAAATTCGAAAATCAACATTCAACACATAACAACTCAATTTAACCAAACTAATCAAACAAAATTTTAGCCGAATCTGCTGTTAAAGAAAAAACTTCTGCTGGCTGCTGGAATTGTCACGAAATTCTGCTGCCATGAAGGAAATTTGCTGGAAATGGAAGAAGCTGCCAGATGAAATTGCGAAGAAACTGCGCTGAAGGAAGAACTGAATTGAAGAACTGCTACTGCCGTAAGAAATTGCTGAAAAGGAAGATCAACTGAAATGCTATGAAGAAAATGGAACTGCTGAAAACAAACTCTGGAAAGAAATCTGCTATGAAGAACTAATGGCGTGCGGCGGAGGAAGATGGTCGGCGGCGATGGAGTCGACTAGGGCTCGGAACCCCTGGGCCCTAGGTTCGGTTGGCGTCTAGATGGAGGAGAGTGGATGGAATTGATCGGATCGAGTCGGGAACCCCTCAAACTGCAATCGATCAAGCTCCGATCGACTAGGGTTGGAACCCCTAACCCTAGCTTGCGGCGGCGATGAAGACGGTAGAGAAGAAGAAGGTGGCGATGATGAACTCCGGCCGGCCCTTGGTGGAGGTGGAGAGGTTGAGTGAGACGGGAACCCCTCGTCTCAGCCGCCTCTCCCCGATCGCTCTCTTGTGGAGATGGAGTCGAGAGAAAGCTTCAGTGGAGATGGCTGGCTTCTCTCTGAACTCCGAAAGAGAAAACCCTTACTCTCTCTTCTCTTCGAACCCCGACAGAGAAGAGGTGGAGATGGAATACCGGCCGGCGGTGATGTGACGATGAAAACCGCCGACGGTGAGGGTGGAGAGATGAGTCGCGTGTGTGTGCCGATCGATGCCCTAGCTCTGCGGTGGCTGCTTCCTTTTGTGTGTGTCCAATTGGCTGCGCGTGGGTTCGGTCAGCCAAGCCACAGCTCGTGTTTCAGCCCTGGGTTCAGTCAATCAGCTGAGTTCAATCAAGCCAAGCAGCTAGGTTCGGTCCAGTCAGCCAAGCCACAGCTCGAGTTCGATTCACCCAGCTTGGGTTCAGTCCAACAGTGTGGTTCAGCCAAACCAAGCCAACAATCAACCAGCACTTGGTTCAGCCAATCTTTAATTCCTTAGCAACAGACGGCTGAGATCGATTTGGCTTCATCCAACGGTCGGATCTCATCCGATCTGATCCAAAATTTGATGATGTTGATCAAGGGTCAAGATCTGCCTCCCAGTAGCTCGGATCCTCCAAATTTGCAACGGATGGCTTAGATCAACCTAATCTTTGAATGAACGATCTAGATCCCTCTGATCTCGATCCAACGGCTGATTGATCTCTGATTTGGATGAAACCTTCAGATCTTGATATATGGTCATAATTGATTCTATCTTAAACTCGGATCGACCAGAAGTTGACCGATGGCTCAGATCTAACCGTTCTCTGGAATGGACGGCTCCTATTAATCCGATGCTTGATCCTTTTGATGGATCCAATCTTGACTCAAGTCTGACCCAATTTGATCTTGGTCCATGATCAATTGAAGCCTACAAAATGATATTCAAATTTAGTGCCAAAAAATATCCCAAATATACAAAGATTAGAAATAAAAGCCAAAATAGGGAAAATACACGAAACCTAATAAAATTGCAAACTTAAGCATAAAAAATGTGGGTCAAACATGGATTTTAGAGCCGAAAATAATCAACAAAATAATGGTTATCAATAGCCCAAGCTGTGAAAATATTGTGTTCGAAGAAGCTGTTCAAAAGCTACAGTTGAAGACAGATCGTCATCCAAAATCCTACAAGTTATCATGGCTAAGTAAAGGAAGTGAGGTAACCATAGATAGGAGGTGTCTTTTATCTTTTTCTATTAGCAGCAAGTATTATGATCGAACATGGTGTGATGTTGTGTCAATGGACGCATGTCACGTATTGTTAGGACGACCGTGGCAATATGATCGCAGCGTCATTCATGATGGGCGGAAGAACACATACACCCTCAGCATTAAAGGGAGGAACATAGTATTGGCTCCCCGACGAGAAGGAACCCCTTCAAATTTGGTAACCAATAATTTTACACTACTTTCTATGTCCAGATTTTTGAATGAGATGAAGCACAGAGATGTAGTCTATGCTTTGCTTCCTTTCAAAAGCAATGTAATAGACTCGGACTCGGATCTACCAGCTGAAGTGCAACAACTCTTATCAGACTTCGCTGAGTTGATGGTCGAAGACCTTCCTCCAGGACTTCCCCCTATGAGAGATATTCAGTACCAGATTGATCTCGTCCTGGGGTCAAGCTTGCCTAATCGACCGACATACCGTCTTAACCCTAAGGATGCCGAAGAGCTACGACGACAAGTTATGGCGCTATTGAGACAAGGCTATATTCGCGAGAGTATGAACCCCTGTGCAGTCCCTGCCCTACTTGTACCAAAGAAAGACGATTCATGGCGCATGTGTGTTGATAGACGACCTGAGGGTGTCCGTGCAGATCCATCAATGATAGAGGCAATCTTAGAGTGGTCACAGCCAAAAACCATGCATGACGTCCGAAATTTCCATGGATTGACCTCTTTCTATCGTCGGTTCATTCAGAACTTTAGTACCTTAATTGCTCCTATAACTGAGTGCCTCAAGGAGCGCGAATTCAAGTTGAGTGAAGCAGCTATGACTAGTTTTCAGCTGGTGAAACAAAAGATGACCGAAGCACCTGTTCTAGCACTTCCAGATTTCGACAAACTGTTCGAAGTAAACTGTGACGCATCTAGCATTGGCATTGGTAGTGTTCTAAGTCAATCAGGACGCCCTATTGCCTTCTTCAGTGAGAAACTATCTAGTGCAAAGAAAAATTATTCTACCTACGATCTGGAATTCTATGCTATTGTGCAATCTTTGAAGCATTGACGCCATTATCTCGTGCAGAAGGAATTTATCTTATTCACAGATCATGAGGCTTTGAAGTACATTAACGGTCAACATAAGTTGAGTAGTCGACATGCTAAGTGGATAAATTACTTGCAGGAGTTCACCTTTACACTGAAACATCAATCAGGGAGACGTCGTGTTGATGCAGTCTGACCCTGATTGTTGTTTTGGTGTTGACACCGATTTTAGTTTAGGTTGATTATGATTCTAATTATGATTAAAACCTGATCGGGGATTAGGCATGGGATGATTGAAATCCTAACCTGGAGGGTTAGGGGTTGGAAATCCCGGTGAGTGAAGCCGGGTCCTGGTGAGTGAAGCCAGGTGGTGAAAAGTCCTAATTCGGAAGGTTGGGTGAAAAGTCCTAGCTTGGAGTGCTAGGTGAAAAGTCCTAGCTTAGAGGGCTAGGTGAAAAATCCTAGCTTGGAGGGTTAGGTGAAAAGTCCTAACTTGGAGGGTTAGGTGAAAAGTCCCAACTGGAAAGTTAGGTGAAAAATCCTAGCTTGGAGGGCTAGGTGTGGAAAAGGTCTAACTTGGAAGGGTTGGGTGAAAAGTCCTAGCTTGGAGGGCTAGGTGAAAAGTTCTAACTTGGAGGGTTATGTGAAAAGTCCCAACTTGGAGGGTTAGATGGAAAAATCCTAGCTTGGAAGGCTAGGTCTGCGTCCCTGGATCGGTCTAGAGACCGATCAGGGAGCAGGCTGTTGCCTTGTTGCTTGGCTCCTGATCGGTCCGGTGACCGATCAGGGAGCAGGCAGCTTCCTCACTGCCTTGCTCCTGATTGGTCCGGTGACCGATCAGGGAGCAGGCAGCTTCCTAACTGCCTTGCTCCTGATCGGTCTGGTGACCGATCAGGGAGTGAACAGTGAGTTGAGTTCCCCCGCGGATCAGCTCCTGAACGATCCGGTGACCGATCAAAGACTTAGGATCTGATTTCCGGGATTACTGTTCATCAGACCTGATCGGTCTGAGTGACCGATCAGGCTTCACTCTGATTGGTCTGGTGACCGATCAGGCTTCACTCTGATCGGTCCAGTGACCGATCAGGCTTGTGTTGTCGCGAGAGCTGGGAGTCCCAGCGAAGCGGTGGATCGGTCTGGTGACCGACCCACGAGCCCTGGATCGGTCCGGTGACCGATCACTTTAATTCAAATTACATTGTCAGACGCTCTGATCGCGTCTGAGCATATCTGATACACTGCGCCTGATTTCTGATCCTTGATTTCTTGCTTAATTTGCTGCTCTAACCAACTGATTAAGCTGCAGGTGACAGGGAAGGATTCAAAAACTCAAGGAGAGTCAATGGTGGTCTTTCCTTGGAGCAGGTTTGTCTGTTTTCCATCCCAGGTTGCAACGGGCGCTGGCGCTGGCTGGAGCTACTGTCTGGGGCTGGTCTGAGGGAAGCTCAGGAGGTCCAGAAGGGCTCAGTGGTGGCTAGTGGTTGCAGGAGAGCAGCTGGAGACTGCTGTGGGATGGTGACCTGGAGCTGTGTGGAGAAGACTTAAGCGCCGGTTGTGAGAAGTCTTCAACAACTCTGCTAATCAGTATTGCTGTGAAGTTTTTGGGGCTTGCTACGTGCTTGTGTTCTTGTTATTCCATCATTCCTGAGCAAGCCGTTGAGATCTGAGTAGCAACCACCCCTTGCTTGAGCACTTGGAGGAAGGAACAAGAGGCTTGAAGTCCAACAGCGAGAAGACACGGAGAAAGGGATTCTTGCGTGAGATCGTCGTTGGGTGGAGCTTGGAGAAGCCTGCTGTGCTCTTGTCTTTACTAAGTGCTAAGTAAGATCTTCCTTGTGTTTCATTGTGCTTAAAACTATATCCTTGATTGAAACGCTGTGGAGAGGTTTCTCAACCGAGAAGGAGGTTGCTTTCTATCCGGTGTTAATCGGGGCTTGATCTGCCGACGATCAAGGGATCGCCCACCTTAAGGGCACGCCAAGGAGTAGGGGCAAGTTATCCCCGAACCTTGTAAACCCTCATTGTTAGCGATTTTGCTAGTGGTGTTAGTTTGTTTTGTTTCCTGTTTTTTCTGCATACTCTGTTTTCATACTTCCGCTGTGCTACTAACAAAGTGAAGTGCAGAAATTCAATAAGTGTTTAAAGTCCAAGTGATTGGCTATATTCACCCCCCCTCTCTAGCCATCCAGGTTCCAACACGTCGAACTCGAGGACGAGTTCTCTTCAACTCCGGGAGACTGATGCAGGAGGGGATCCAAAATAATATTCAGATTTATATATTTAAGGTTTTTTTAATTGGTTATATATTTTTGTTTATTTTGTTTCTAAATCTTAGGAACTAAGTTTTGTTGGTTAAATTTGTTCCTAAATTTTAGGGGACTAAGTCTAGTTAGTTTAGAGTTTTTTTAGGGGTATGAGTGCTATATAAACTCATGCTTAGATGATGTTAAGGACAAATTTTTAGATATTGAATCAATTTGCTTCGCTTAAGCCACGTTACGGCTATATCTCTATTTTTCTTTTTTCGCTCTTGTTTTTCTCAATAAGGTTTAAGCTCAATTTTGGCTACTCTTTATCTCGTTATTACTTTCTTATTCTTTTCTCATAAATTTCTTTGAAATTTCTCACCCCAGAATAATCTATATTCTGTCCGGCTTCGTGAATTCATCCCGTGGGACACGTTATTAAGATCTCTTGCATTTGAGTTTATTAAATTATTCATCGATCTACGGTTCTCACTATTGAGTAGTGAACTGGATTAATGGAGGAACTTAATGAAGTACATTGTGTACTATTATAAATAATTTAATCCCTTTGATAGTTGTGGCTGAGAGTTTTATCTTTAATCTCAATTTTTTTTATTAAATTCATATATTTAATTCTTCAAACTGACTAATTCTGAGTTATCGACCTCAAGAAAATCTACAAGCTATCGACTACAAAAAAAATATATATATATATACCGCTAGCCACAAAACACACACCTATCCAGCTATCAACATTCTTAAATTCATTTTTCATTGAAAGAAAAATCTCTTATAATTGATTGTATCTAAATTTGAATATTAAATATATTAATTATCCATTAAAAAATCTAACAATTGCACTATTACTTGGAGACTAACATGATACTATTTATGATTAGCATTTAACTAGTGGAGTGAATAAAATAAATCATATTAGATGGTACGTTTTACTAAAGTCAATTTAGAATCAAATTTAGATGCTTCACTTAGAATTGTAGCCATACAGAGCTGAAAATGAATAAAGACTGTCGATAACTTGCACTTAACACTTTCACCGCGCATTCCATATACATTCTTTATAGTTGTTTTTCTCCTTAACAGCTGGTTGTAACCCTACAAATTCACAACTTTTAATATAAAAGAAAATCCGTTAATAAAGTTGGTAATTTTAAAGAGAGAAGAAAATTAGGGAGTAAAAATGAATTGTTTTCCAGCTGTCACACGGAAGGGCTGCCGGCGTCCCGCATAAACCCTAAAACCCACCAGCAGAAGGGAAGGCAACTCGTCGCTCGCCTATCCGGTCGGCGCCTGTAAAGCCTCTACAGCCAGTTGCCTCGCCCTGCTCACCGCCTCCGCTCGCACCCACTCCAGCGCACCCTGCAGCAAGTCAAGCTCTGGAAGCCGAGCTCCTCCACATCAGCGCCCAACAGGTCGCCCACCGGGCCCCACTGCGGCCCTCGCAGCGCCTCCTCGAACGCCGCCTTCTTCCTCCTCCCTGCCTCCAGCCGCTCCAGCAGCTCCTTCTCCTGGCGGCCGAGCGCCTGAACCAGCACGGCGGAGAGAGGGTGCCGCGTCGGGGGAGCAGGCGCGGCGCTGGCACTGCCACCGGAAAATCGGTCGAAGATGGACTCGACGGAGGGGTGACCGTAGGAGAAGGGCTTGCCGCTGGGCGAGAAGGCGAGGATGGCGATCTCAGCGCCGCAGAAAACAGAAAGTTCGCTTGCCTTTCTTAAACACACCGGCACGAGGCTTGGAGAAGCAGACCTGCCGCCCCGTCTATTTCTGAATCGGCTTCATCTCTATTTTCAACTTCCCCTTGGTCTTCTTCGTTGTCGCCCCCATCGCTCTTTCGGTCGCCTTTTTCGCCGCCGCCTTTTAGCCTCGCCCTATTATTCTCTATCTAATGCCCTTTTAGCCACGCCCTATTCTCTAATGCCGTTTTAGCCTCGCCACCACCGGCGCGCCGCCATTTTGACCTTTTGAAGCTCGCCTTTTTAGCTCTTTTGTGATATTTTAATCAATTCTTATCTAAGAAAAAAACTTCTTTTTTATTTTAAAAAAACAATCTATTTTTAACTACACTATGAGTGTGTCATTCACTAGTTTTAAACTCGATACATTATCAACTCATTCTCAGTTCACATAAAAGATCTATATAAATCTGTGTGATACTACTACAAGATAAATTTTAACCAACCTAACATTTTAAGAATGTTTCTTCTCGAAATGTTTACATCCAGGTACATCAACATTAGAATCATTTTTCTGTTCACCAAAAGTGAAGAATGTATCTATTCTATGTCACACAGGCCACCGTCGAGCAACAGGAGGGGATAGAACTGCATAAGGTAAAATTCAATATCAAAAGTTAGATTAAACTCACTTTATCACAGTGGCGAAGGCAAGATCATCTTGATTTTACCTTGATCCAAGCTGAATGAGCTCTTACGAGAAAAAATGTCCAATGGATTTATATCTTGCTGCCCGAGCAAAATTTTTTCCAGGGGTTCTCCTCTGCAACAATCAAGTTGACAGTTTGATTTTATTTTAGCAACACATTTTAAAAACACACTCACACAAGATGAGGCTAAATGAACACTAGCATATCTGCAGAAAAGAAAAACGTGGTAGCTTTTGCATCACCATTTTTACATCTCATGAGAGTTGGTTTTTAGCATCGTCAAATTTAACTAGATTAGTAGCTTGAATTGCTGCTGTTCTCATGGTTCCCTACATGCTATGTGAACTATTTTCCAACATTTTTCCCTTTATCATACTATATTTAAAACATTTATACTAACTACTTACCTGGCCCAAGATGGAATGTACTTCTTCCTCCTCCGCAAGCTTTCATCTGCTCCATCCTCCTCATCATCAGAATCCTTATAGGGGGATATCTCATATGAATCAAAATCTTGATTTTCTCTGTTAGTGGATAACCTGTCTTGAATTAGTCCTTTAATGATGTCTGCACTGGCAGAAACCACCTGCAATAAAAAGGATTTAGATGAAATAAGTGGGAAGAAATAGTGACAAAATGTCAGATATCACAAATTAATAATATGCTCGATACTCTATTCAGAAATCTAATAGCCCGATATTTAGTTTTCTGAAAAATCAAGTACCAATTTACTATCTTAAAGTACCTTCAATCTCTCACCAAAAAACAAAACAAATCAGGCAACATAAACCGAAATATATAGGTAAAAACACTTTCTAGGGAATAATTAGCACGAGGTTAAGAGAATTATGGGTTTCAACTTCCAAGCATGTTAAAATTTCTATTGAAGGATTAGCATGTTGCAATTGTTTAACTGAAGAAAATTTCTATTCAAGCATTACCTTTGGGGCAGCTGTTTCCACTTCATTGGTTTTTCTAAACCCAGCAGCTTCCTTCAATGGCAAAGGCTGCTTAGCCTCCTGTGTTAGACCTTTCTTCTTTCCATCATCAACCTACGACGATAACATAATTTAGTACAAAACAACCAACTGTCCAGGAAAATCTTGTCAACCATAGCATTACATAAAAAAACAAACTTACTGGGGCTTTAGATCGAAGATCTTTTTCCTCTTTCTTTGCACGTAACTTTTCGTCCTGTTCTCTTTGCAACTTCCGACCTTCTTCATTGCATCTTCTTTTTTTGTCCTTTTCCTTCTGATCTTCTTCTCGTTGCCTCTTCCTAGCTGCAAGTTCTGCATCCTTTCTTCTTTTTTCCTCCTCTTGTTTTTGCTTGAGTTGCTTCTCGTGCTCCAACCTTTCTGCTTCTTTTCTTCTTTTTTCCTCCTCTTGTTTTTGCTTGACTTGTTTCTCGTTCTCTAACCGTTCTGCTTCTTTTCTTCTTTTTTCCTCCTCTTGTTTTTGCTTGACTTGCTTCTCGTGCTCTAACCTTTCTGCTTCCTTTCTTCTTTTTTCCTCCTCCAGTTGTTTTTGCTTGAGTTGCTTCTCATGCTCTAATCTTTCGCGCTCAAGCTTTGCTGCTGCTTTTTTTACTTCCCGTTCATTTTGCCTTTTTTCTTCAAGACGCTTTGCAGCCTCAGCAGCCTCTAACGCTTTCACTTTAATTTCTTTCTTACCTACAGAGAGTAATAGCAGCATCAAGGAGAAGGGTCTTTTGTTCAATCAAGCGCAGAGGCAGTCACTAACATAAAAACTACTAAAATCGGCACACAACATGTGTATATTGATGTATATATAACACTTTTTAATACAGAATTGAATGAATCTACTATGAACGACTTTTCGTGGCCCAACTAGGAATATAACATTACCTACTAAGAGCTAGCCAAAACAATATAATGAAGTAGGTAAAGAAAATAATTCTTAACAATTGCCTTTTCATACCAAAAACATAAGTAATTTTCATGAGAAGCTCCTATGGAATAGGAGGCAAGAGTGTACAACTTATCAGTGTCAGATATTGTTTGCAGTTATCTTAAACGGAGGAACTGGTTTGGAGTTTGTACAAATGCAAATGCAATCAGGTGGCTCCCATGCACGAAAAAGGAGTTATAGATTGGCCAAAGAAACTATTAAATTATTAAAATTTGAAGGGTTCAGTTATCTTCAGTCCTTTTCTTAGTATTAAAACTCAATTTTGAAATGATTCTATGTTGATCAACATGAACCTGTCCTTTCTCCTATTATTTTTCTTCACTTAGTTCTGGGACAAGACTCCGTTGTCTTCCTCTATCCTGTGTCAACACACAGATCCCTGGTACTTCTTCTTCCTTTGACTAGCAAAGCTAGGGCTCAACAAAGGAAATTTTGTCCTTTCTACAACCAATGGAATTAAGGCTTAGCATTGGGAAGCTTCTTCCTTGTGGTAACTTCTTCATCTATTGTTCTCCTTAGGGCTCAACAAAATAACCTTCTTCTACCGATGCATGATAGCACACTAATAACTATTAGAAGCACAGTATTTGAATTCGCTGATCAGTACAATGTGTACGCAAAAATCTAGTATATTGTTACCATTGCACTCGCCCACACAAGCCGTTATTGTAAACACACAAAACCGTCAATGTACAATTCTAAAAGTTATAATTGCTGTTGCTTGTATAAATCAGTTTTGCATAATTTCAAGAAGTTGATGCAATACCAATACAGACACTTTTACCAAGACAATTCAAACCATCATTTTTGGTAGTTGTAGCAAGTGTTTTAAAAGAGCCCTCTGTTATAGGGGCTTAGACTCTCCCAATATTCACTTATTTTATCCATGAAGATTATTAGAATAGTAAAAAATACACAACGATATACCAAGTAAATTGTGTAGTGATGTTGGAACATAAAAAAATTCAAGAGCTAGAAAAACAAAAATAAAAGAGATAGAAAGATAACCTTTTGTTGTTGTGGCTTGTTGCTTTTTCTTAATCATTGGGATGAAAGAGGATACACTGGAGACAATATTACTTGGCTTATATCCCTTCTGAATGCTTGCCTGGCTTCGATTTCTCCCACCTTTTTTAGTGTTAATTTCATGCTCACTAGACCTGTTGCTTAAGGATTTAGCCATGTTCCTACCTATATCTCCATTGACTGAAAAACATTGATTCTCAATGTCTCCCATCTGATCCATGCTGCTAGTATAAGAGCTTCCCAGAGATGAATGAACATTAATTTCAGTTGTGCAAGACAATTTTGTATCCAAGGATTGAATACTTGTGCTTCCTGCAATAAACTTGGTAAGAGGACAAGAATTTTGTGCATTTCTATATCTTGAAGAGACATCTTTAAGTGGCTCTCGATCATCAAGAGCTTTGACTTGTTTTGAGCAAGTCCCATGACCAGAAATGCCTAATTCATCTGAACACTCGTTGTCCTCCAAAGTGGTAGAGTCCTCATCAATCCGGAAGCACACAAGTTCAGGATTAGTAGCCAATGTTTGTGAACTAGAAGCACTTTTCCCTGAAACTCTTCTCGAGCTCGACTTTCCAATTGGTGGTGTCAGAGGAGGTTTACTGGATGTCCAATCAAATGTATCACCAGATGACAGTGCACTATGAGAAAAAGAACTCTCCATGAATGAAAAGCCAAAAGCAGATTCTGAACTACTGTGTAGAGAGACTTTGGCATGTTCGTTTATCCTAAATTGCTCACCATAATCATTATGAAGATAAAGGGGGTCATTTAATTTCACATTCTCCAAGAATCCTTCAGGCAATGATTGAAAAACATCAGGAAGCTTATTGATTTTATAGTTTCCTATCGCAGCAGTTGCAGGTGTAACCAGACTTATTAAACTACTTTGTTGAACATTTAAAGAGAGAGGTGGAAATCCCGAATTGGAGTAAACATCATTTTCCAGTGTAGGAGATGTGCCTATGCTAAATCCTTCAAATTCTGGCATGAACTCATTTTTATCCTCCATATCATACCTAACACTTGAATATGTATGTAGATCACAGGAATCAACATTAGTTGTTGAACAATCCAATCCATCATAGGTATCATTTCCAGAAGGTCCTGGTTCTTCTAATATACAAAGTGGTGATCCATTGTTGCAAATTTCATTTGTCCTAAAAGTACTGAATTCATCTGCTAGATTCAGAGAAGGAAAAATATTTGTGCACTGATTTGGCAAACAAGTATCTGAGATTTGGTCTGTAATTTTCGAGCAAGAGTTCACCTGACAATGCTAAATATGTAAGAAGAATAAGAGAGGTCATAAATGGAAAGCCTGCAACTAGGATATAGATCACGAATTTCATAAATTTACAACTAGTTGCAAAAAAAGCGAGGCCGGAGGTGTCTAATTGAACTTATTAATCAAAACAAATATGAAGCCCAAGCCAGAGAGGTGATGTAGAGTTTTAAGCATGCAAAAGCTCTGGTAGATTAAGAAAACAATTCAAACAGATATTAATCATATGAGATTATTCTTATAAGGGATTCTGGATCTCCCTAATTTATCTTAAGCTACAAACTATTGCACAAATAAATTATAATTAGTATACCTTAGTCTTGAGTTTTCTAGTTTATGTATTATGAAAGGACATTTCAGTACCTCTCTCCCACACTGGTTTTGCCTTTGATGAAGTTCTTCTGAGTGACTGCCTGAGACAACCTTTGCTACTTCACAATTCAACGTGGATCTAGAGGGAGATATCTTCTGTATTTGATCAAATGAAGCACTTTCTAAACTTCTCTTGCTGCTACAACAATTACCCTCCTGTGCAGGCATAAACTGATGAAGCCTTATTCTTGGAGTAGTAGCCAGGATACTGTCTGAATAGCAATTCAATTTTCTCCTTTTTGGCCATGATATTTCACACATTTTTTCTGTCAAATTTCTTGATCTTTTTGAACCAGTTATGTGACTAGTCCCATCAGGGTCTGAATAAGAAAGTCCCTTGCTGTTTCTACTCAAGCTTCTTAGTGAGTATCTAGATTCTGATGAATGATTTTTCAATTGAACACCAGATTCTGGTTGAGTTGAACCAGCAGTTGCAGTCGACCTTCCTGCAGTAACATTTCCTGCATCTCGCACGATCAAAGGGGAGTTGGCAACTGTTCTACTCCCAAGATTAGGTGCAGGTGCAGTAAAGCCTGCCTCGTCAGATTCAGGGCAAGTATTTACAGAATTATCTATCTGAAGATCATGCGGTGCTGGATTAAGGCTGCAGGCAGATTCATCCACAGTCATTGTCTTGTAATTTTCTTCTCTTGTGTGCTTCATTAAGCTTCTAGCAGATTGTTTCAAACCAGAATCACTAGTACATGCCATCCCACAGGAAACCATGATCAGATCATGTGAAATTTCACGAGATCTAGAATGAATCTTTTCCTCATGATCATGAGGATTGGCACTTAAATATTCTGAAGGACTTGATAGTTGTAGTGTGTTCCTGCGACAATCAAGTGATCTAGATGAAGACACTTCATCGGCAACTTTACTTTGAAGACCAAATGAGTTCCTAGTGACTAATGGATCTTGAGCATGATCAGACATCAAAGATGAATCCAATGCCGTAGTTATGCTACATGGATTGTGTTCTGCAGATGATCCAGATGAAGCTGCTTTATCACCAACTTTACTATGAAGAGCAAGCGAGTTCCTAGTAAATGACTGATCAATGGCTTGATCAGGCACTAAAGATCTAGCCATTGACCTAGTTATTCTCCTAGAGTTGCATTTAACAGTCACCTCATCTCCAAAATTAGAAATCTGTTTTGTTCTGTTAAGATATTCCTCAGATGCCTTTTGCTTTGACCTAGTTGTTCTATGTGGATTGCATTCTATAGGTAATCCAAGTGAAGCTGCTTTATCACCAACTTTATTAGGAAGATCAAGCGAGTTCGTAGTAAATGATGGTTCTATAGCATGATCAGACATTAAAGGTGCAACCACTGACCTAGTTAATCTCCTAGCGTTTCCTTCAACATCTCCAAAATTAGCAATCTGTTCCGTTCCATGAAAATACTCATCAGGGTCCTTTTGCTTTGATTTGCCACATTGGATTCTTACAACAGAGTCAGACACCGGTGAGTCCTCAACAACTTCAGAGCATATAATGTTACAATCTCTTTGATCATCTTTTTGGTGACCCATAATTGGAGCCACATTAGTATGTTCTTCATGAATATACTCCTTAGAAATGCAAATTTCACTTGCCGATGGAGTGGGAAGAGGAAATGAGATTCCTGGAGCAATATGCTTGCTGCTCAACTCTGTATCAAAACAAAGGACTTACATAAGTTAATTACAAGCAGATAGCTCAATGCTTATGTCAAGAACTCATTCAAGTTGGTGCATTACAAAACATTCAAGATAGTGCATCACCAAACAGACCACCAGATAAAAATCCATGTGGCTTTAACTAGAAGAATATACATGGTCTGAACCAATCACCACCTAAATGCCAAGAGCCCATTCCTAAAATAAAAAGTGATCAAGAAATATATCTATTCCTAAACTACTAGGGGATAAAAATCAATATGGTTCTCACAAGAGGCATTTACACGGTTTGTGCCAACCATAACATATGGTATCTGCATGACAATGAAAAGAAAAAAAAAAAAAAAAAAAAAAAAAAAATGAAAAATAAAAATACTTCAATACTTTCAAGGTCAAAGTACAAGGTGGATTAATTATATATAAGTCATTAATTTTAATCACCTGTAAAATTCCTTTAAATTGCATCCTCAAGTTTGCCTTTTCGTAAAATAAAAAGTGACATCAAGAAATATATCTATTGCCAAAGGTTTGACAGGTAGGATTGACAGGCCCACTAACCAGTTACTGAAAAGGGTAAACTGAAAGCTGAAAAATATGTTGTAAAATAATGTAATATGAAATTATTTCTAAGGAATAAAACTTTAGTTTCACACTATGAAACTGTTTAAGAATCTTAATGGTATTCCAAAAGTTTAATCCAAAACAGAACACCACAACCAGCAACTTCACTATTCAATGTGGAAAATAAGCAACCTGATGTTAACAACAGGATGAAAACTGGAAGAAACAAGTGCCGAGGTTAAGAAACAACCAAATAAGTTGCCCAAAATTTACACCATTTTTTTTACATTTTGTCATGCCCAGGAAAAGAGGGATGAGCAATAATTTAAAACGAGGGCATAAAGATAGAGAGTGATTTGATGTGTCTGACGTGCAACTTTACAATATTTGCTCTGAAAGTAGTACACATCCAACGTATGACTGATTTATGAGAAGAGACTGAGCATGAATTGAGAAGATAACAATATACTGACACAACAGAACTTCTCTATCAATGTGGAAAATAAGCAACCTGATGTTACAACAGAGAAAACTGGAAAAACAAGTGCGAGTAAGAGACAACAAATAAGTTGCCCAAATTTACATCATTTTTTACATTTGCATGCCAGGAAAAAAGGGATGAGCAATAATTTAAAACGAGGGCATAAAGATAGAGAGTGATTTGATGTGTCTGACGTGTAACTTTACAATATTTGCCCAGAAAGTAGTACACATCCACCGTATGACTGATTTATGAGAAGAGACTAAGCATGAATTGAGAACATTACAGATACTACTGAAGTTTACAGTGATGACTCTGGATGGTACCAGATGGCTCAGTTGCTGTTTTATTACTATATTAGACTGATGATATACTCCTATTACATCTCCACCTCCTTGGATTACATTACTTTCTTCCTAGAATTCTCTCTTACAGTAAATCTCCTTACAAGGTTACACTACCTATCCATCTTCATCAGTATACCTCACCTATTTCTGGACTCTGGTAGCCCATAACTACCCTGTAGCAATCTTGAAGATTATATTCCGTGTTGGTATTATGGTATGAAAGCAAAAGAATCGACCAATTACCAAAGACAATCAGTTTGACCAAAAAAATTATACACGTATCAATTCAAATTGACTTGTTCCGAAAAATTAAGTGAATATTCCAATTTTTTCCAAATAGCTGAACATATTACAAGTTTATAGTTATCAAATGAAGATGGAGCAACGACAAAGCCAACTACCTTAGTCAGTTGGCATTTTTCCTTATTCATAAGATCATTTATAATTATGCTGGGATAACTGGATTAACTTACACATTTTCTCACAAAATTTGATATCATTCAAAATTGGAGAGTGAGAGAGGGATTTACCATTCTGGGATTCCAAAAGCCAAGAAGGAGGCTGCTTGCCGTCAGCGAGAAGGCTATAGGCGAGGGATTCAGCATACGACTCTCTCTGCTGCCTCAGCTGGGACTCGATCCGGCACTTCCTATCGAAGATCTTCTTGAATAGCTGCTCTATTGGCGTCATTTCGACCTCAGATCCAGCAGATCGGGAACAGATGCAAGCTTTGAACCCCTAACGAGACGACGCTCGGATCAACGACGGAGACATTGGAGTCATCCGATTGTTCTCCACCTCTTCATGACCGGCGTGGCACCGCGCAGATCGAGAACGAGACGGCGAGGATTTGGGAAGGCGAAACCCTAATCGAGAACGAAGCAGCGGAAAAAATGGGATTTGAAATTTTTCAACGGCCAAAAGAAGTGACACCGAAAATAAAGCAATAAGCAATACCTTTAAGTTTGCAATTATAGTTTAGCCCCTGAAGTTCTTAAATATGGCATTTGCACTCTGAAGATGACAAATTTACCTCACTTTTTTTAGCTCAACGCTCGATGATTAAAAAGAAACAATGTTGGTCGCATGTGTATTTTTTTTTTTAGCAATGATACGCAACATAAATTTATAGTATGAAATTTAGAAAAATGATATACAACAAAAATTTGTAGCATAAAATTCAATATGAATGACGTGGCATTCTAATTATAGCGATCTCCAACGGGTTCACTATGCCCCCCAGGTTATAGAATGGTTCGGAGCGGCGGCCGGAGGCCGCTGTTGGTGTCCAAGTGGCAATCGGATGCGTATATAAAAAGTGCCACGTCATTCATGTTGGGTTTCATGCTACAAATTCTTATTGCGTATCATTACTCTGAAACTTAATAGGAATGATATAACATTTTTTATATACGTATTTGATTATCACTTAGACACCAACGACGATTGGACCGTCGAAGATTATTATAATTAGAATATCACATCATTCATGTTAAATTTCATATTATAAATTCATGTTACATATCATTTTTTTCCTTTTTTTTTTTTCATCATGGATGCTCCTCATAAATCATGAGGTCAGTTTTAATCAGCAAAGGGAAGGGTTTCTGTTTAAAAATTAATCTTTTATTTTATTATAATAAATTTTTCACTTTCTAATTAACTCGATATTCTTGTGTGGACACATGTACATAATCCCATTTGAGAGTTTAAGAAATTGATATTTAAATTGTGTGAACGGTTATTTATACTTTTAAAATTTATTTTTGATGATAAATTTTCATCCGTTATAAAACCTGGATACTAATCATAAAAAAATTATACGGTAATTCTAAATGACTAAAATTTAACTGGTTAGAATGATATTTTATGAATAAAAAAATATTAATTTTATATGAAAATAAATAATAAAAATATAATTTAATATGAAAATAAAAATAAAGAATATAATTGGATTTAAATAAAAAAATTATAATAGATATTTATAAATTAAAAAATTAATTTAACATGAAATAAATAGGAGAGGATATAAGATAATAAAAAATAAATAAAAAAGATATAATTTAATATGAAAATAAATAGGAAAGGATATAATTAGATTTAAATATTTTTAATAATAATTTAAAAATTAAAAAAAAATTAAAAAGAAAAAAATTCAAGCCGGCTAAATTCTAACTATTTAACCCTATCAAAAATTATAATGATAGTCTAACTGATATTAAACCTACAAAAAAATATAAAAAAATAATAATTCACAAACAGATTTAAGTTTTTAATAAGTAAAGAGGAGAAGTAATTCGTTCTTTTTAAATCCACTATGGGGAAAATAAGGCATAGCAGAGAAAAAAATAAAGTATATTATTAAAAAATATAATACATATAAATATCAGTTTTAGAAGCTTAAATTAAATTATTAACCCCGGGAGTATGGTACAGTGGTAGGATAACTAGTTATTAACTTAGGCATTCGTGATTCAATCCCTAATTACTGTGCATTTTGTAGTTTTTTCAAATGAGACGTGAATCTTAGAATGCTGGTCTTCTAGACTGTCTACTATGAACACTTTCCGATTTACTCAGGTGATATGGAAAACTTCTTATTCATCTCAAGTTTAATTTATTTGCTACTGGTTCATAAAAAAAATTAAATTAAATTATTAAAAAAATCACGTCAATGTGGTACAGATCAAATTGATTAAAATAGAAATTTAACAAATAAATAGAGTTTTTTTACGGTAATTATCTTTTTAAAATTTTATCTCTTCTTTCTTTTCTCACTCATCTCACGCAGTGTTCCTCCGCTGCTTTTTATTCTCCAGAAAACGCCTCACTTTCTTCTCCAGCTCCGATCGTCTCGCGCTTCTCCGTCTTCCTCGATCTCGGAGTCTCCTGGTGGTGCCGCCAGACGCGCTTTGTGAAGCACTCCTAGTCCAGGAGGTTCGCACTGGCCCCGCGCAATTACCAAACATTTTGACCTTTTTGGCCACCTCTCCACGGCAAGCGTGGCTTTTTGTTGAAGGAGGTTTCCTTTGGCGTCCAAGGTTGATGGTTGCCGCGTGACGGCGTGAGCCTTGGTCACGGTGGCTTAAAGTGGAGAAAGATCGCATTTTGCCTTTTTTTATTATTAATTCTGGAAGGTATGCAAGTTTGGAGGATTAGCTATCTAGATCCTGATTTCTGAGCCTGAGATGGAAACTTAGGGCTTCTTCAAAGGTATATCAGGTGTTTCTTGGTTGGTGATTCCTTGTGCCAAGCTGCATTGAGTGAAAAAGCGGAGATTGCTTGTGTATCTGTTATCTGGATTCCCGGGGTTAGGCACCAGAGAGTTTGCTGTTGCCCTTGGGGCCGTGCCGGCACATTCTGGATTCATCGATTGCGCCTTCCTTAGAGGGCGATGGGATCTGAGTGGAGAGGAGAGAAGCATCACGGCTTGAAACCTCATGCTGAGGCGAAGGCGGAGAGGTTAAAGAGTAGATCCAAGTTCAAGATGTGGATGATCCGGACGACGACCACGGTGCTGCTCTGGACGTGCCTCCTTCAGCTCACGGCTCTGGGACAGACGTGGGCGCCGCGTGTCTGGAGTGGCCGGCCATCTTGCTCTCCCCCCTCTGATGTACCAATCTATGGGAAACAGTCTACCTCTATCTTCATTGAGAAGACCGTTCTTCCACCCAAGAGTGAGTATTCTTTCAACTTCTATGAATATTTTTTTTGCTTGCATTTTAATTACTTGGGTTCTCTTATCACTGTAGTTGGATATGCTGGAGGAAACATAGTGCCTTTGAGTTTTCTTTGCTAAGATACCAATTGAGACCGTGCATTTGCAGTAAGAACTATCTAATTTGAGTTTGCTCTTAGCTGTTTGCGCAATGCATGGCCTTTCAATTACTCAGGTTGCTGATCATTGTTAATAACTTGGTGTCTTACTTTTGTCACTAATTGGCCCATATAAGACACTGCTATGGTATCTTTTTCCATTTTCTACTTTAAGTTGATTCATCAATAAGAGTAATACCAATTCCTGGTTGCTTGATAGGATTTACAGTTCATGTTTAAATCCTTTTTGAGGTATAATCTTCCTTGTGAAGCATATAGATTGGGAGGACACCCTTGTGATTAATTGACCTTAGTGAAATTTGGCAAATTTGTGCTGCATTTCCAATGTTGCTGTTATTTAGTTGATGTTCATAGTGTATCAACATCATCGTCGTAGATATGACAAAACTAAGTAGTTTCCTGGCTGTACAATTTTCTTGCTGCTATATGATCAAGATTCTCTTGTGTAGGCTGAGAAACATCTGTCCCAATTCCAATTTAAATCCGTGCTACTTGATTGAGATTTTGTTTGATTCACTGACCTGAGTTTTGATATGAAAAATTTATTTTGTTTTACTTTTAGGGATCTACAGGAACAATGGGTATATGATGGTCTCATGTAATGGTGGGCTCAATCAGATGCGAGCAGCTGTAAGGATTTTATCAAACTTAAAGTATCTTTGGGTCTTTGGCACGAACAGTTCCTTCTTCCTTTTGCGTTGATTTAATACTGATGGAACATTTGTTTATTGTTTCCAGATCTGCGATATGGTTGCTATTGCAAGATATTTAAATGTGACACTTATAGTACCAGAGTTGGATAAAACATCATTTTGGTCTGACCCCAGGTGCGCACGCACCTCTAATCTAAATGCTTAAAGCTCGGTTTCTAGAACATATGCTTTTTTTCGCTCATTTGACCTTACATCCAACTTTGCATGATTTTTTAAAGCAAAAGGTCATGTTCATTTGGCAGTCAATTCCAAGATATATTTGATATCGAACATTTTATCACCTCTCTAAGGGATGAGGTGCGGATATTAAAAGAACTACCACCTAGACTAAAATGGAGAGCTGACAAGGGAATGGTGTACACTATGCCACCCGTTAGCTGGTCTGGCATATCGTATTACAAAAATCAGGTCAGTATGCTTTTCGAATCATGATAAAATAGAGGAATGTGTTAACAATCATCTTTACCTTGTAACCAGATTATCTTCTTGATAAAGAAGCATAAGATTGTGCATTTCAACCGAACAGACACACGGCTTGCCAACAATGGGCTACCTTTAGAGATTCAAAAGTTGCGTTGTCGAGTGAATTTTGCTGCATTGAGATTTACTTCTCAGATTGAGGAGTTGAGTACAAGGGTAATCAGAATTCTGCAACAGAATGGCCCTTTTTTGGTTCTGCATTTACGATATGAGATGGACATGTTGGCTTTCTCTGGATGCACTCACGGTTGCACTGACGAAGAGGCAGAAGAGCTGACGAGAATGAGGTACAAGTTTTTCCTTTTTTTCTTTTTTTGGGTAAGTCTGTGCACTGCTCCAATGCCCCCTTTGAAGGTTGTATTAACGATCGGTGAATAGCTTAGATATGCATATCCATGGTGGAAAGAGAAAGTTATCAATTCTGATCTCAAAAGGAAGGATGGTCTCTGCCCTCTAACACCAGAAGAGACTGCTCTGGTTTTGAGAGCCCTCGGTGTAGATCGTCATACCCAAGTATACATTGCTGCAGGAGAAATATACGGCGGCGAACGGAGAATGAGAGCTCTTTCTCATGCTTTTCCAAATTTGGTGAGCATGTTCATATTTAGTTATCCTCGTGTTCTTACTTTGATTTTCTAAATTCAAATAATTGAATAGGTAAGCAAGGAAACTCTACTCGAGCCATCGGATCTTCAACATTTCCAGAACCATTCTTCACAGATGGCAGCATTAGATTACATGGTTTCTTTAGCCAGTGATATTTTTGTTCCTACTTATGATGGAAATATGGCTAAAGTTGTTGAAGGTCATCGCAGGTACCGCCTTTGATATTGAAAAGTTGCTGAATTTCTTTCCTTATTTTTCCGAAAGAATGCAACAGAACTCGCCCCTTGACTTTACAGAAGGAAAAGTCCTTGTTTTTGTTATTCAAACCAAAGTTTGATTTGCCTAAGAGAGATCTCTCTGTTTACAATTTGCAGACACTTAGGCTTCAAGAA